>JAFLJL010003857.1:7500-36495 GCA_018398815.1 Conus ventricosus
CAAACAAAAACAAATGACACCAAACTTGCCAGCCTTATTACTATGTACAGACTGACACAACAAAAACAAATGACACCAAACTTGCCAGCCTTATTACTATGTACAGACTGACACAACAAAAACAAATGACACCAAACTTGCCAGCCTTATTACTATGTACAGACACTGACAAAACAAAAACAAATGACACCAAACTTGCCAGCCTTATTACTATGTACAGACACTGACAAAACAAAAACAAATGAAATCGAACTTGCCGACTTGAAAAAATGTGCACAAAAACTACAGAAAAACAAACAAACAAAACTACATTTCTCGACCTTGAAAAGCATACAGGTGCTGGTAACAGGAAGAAAAAAATTAAAGCAAGCTTGTCGTCTTCCTCAATATGCACAGAAACTGGCAGCAGAAGAACAAATAAACCCAGCTTTCCAACTTTCCAATATGCACCGAAACTGGCAGCAGAAGAACAAATAAACCCAGCTTTCCAACTTTCCAATATGCACAGAAACTGGCGGCAGAAGAACAAATAAACCCAGCTTGCCAACTTTCCACTGTGTACAGATACTGGCAGCAGAAGAACAAATAAACCCAGCTTGCCAACTTTCCACTGTGTACAGATACTGGCAGTAGAAGAACAAATAAACCCAGCTTGCCAACTTTCCACTGTGTACAGATACTGGCAGCAGAAGAACAAATAAACCCAGCTTGCCAACTTTCCACTGTGTACAGATACTGGCAGCAGAAGAACAATAAACCCAGCTTGCCAACTTTCCACTGTGTACAGATACTGGCAGTAGAAGAACAAATAAACCCAGCTTGCCAACTTTCCACTGTGTACAGATACTGGCAGTAGAAGAACAAATAAACCCAGCTTGCCAACTTTCCACTGTGTACAGATACTGGCAGCAGAAGAACAAAAAGAAGCAAGCCTGCCGGCCTCACAAACATGTACAGAACACTGAGAACCTATAAACAGAAAGTCCACATCAGGAGAAGCAAAGGAAAACGCCAATAACCATTTTAGCCTTGAAAGGCGTACAGACATTGGACAGAAGACCCTGACAGCGCCAGTCACTTCACTGGCCTTCAGTTCGATGGAACCCTGACATCAACACAAGACAATGACGAGTGTGCATCAGCCTGACGTGTCTTTTCTACCCCACCCCCACCCCACTCTACCCCACCCCCCCCCCTCCAATCCTCAGCCCGCTTCTCCCATTTTCCTCACTCCCTCCGATAGTATCCGATTCCCCACTTTCCAATTACACACATACACAAAGAGACACACTTATACACGCACGTACGCACACACACACGCGCGCGCTTGCGCTTGTTCTAACAAGTGCGGCACACGCACGCACGTATACAGGCACGAATGGGATAACGAAACACACACACACACACACACACACACACACACACACACACACACACACACACACACACACACACATTCACTGAGAGAGAGAGGGGGAGAGAGAGAGACAGACAGACAGAGTGAGAGACAGAGACAGAAAAAGAGAGAGAGAGACAGACAGACAGAGACAGAAAGAGAGAGAGAGAGAAGAGAGGGACAGACACAGTTTGCTGGCATTAGCTTTTTACAGCACTGTGGAAGCGGAATTGGCGAGACTCTGTTAGTGCCACCAATAAATATACAGTTCAGCATTTTATATCTAATGGCAGTCCAGAGCTTGGCGCTCAAAGAGAGAGAGAGAGAGAGGGAGAGGGAGAGAGAAGAGAGAGAGGAGAGAGAGAGAGAGAGAGAGAGAGAGAGAGAGAGAGAGAGACAGACAGACAGACAGACCGACCGACCGACAGACAGACAGAGCGAGAGAGACACAGAGAGCGAGAGAGAGAGAGAGAGAGAGAGAGAGAGAGAGAGAGAGAGAGAGAGAGAGAGAGAGAGAGGGGGGGGGGAACCAGCGGGAGCGAAAAAAAAAAGATTTTTTTGTTGTCCTGATAACAACCTTTACATTTTTTTTCTCTCCTTGATTAGGAAAGTGGTTAAGACAAGACAGGCAGATAGAGAGATAGATAGATAGATAGATAGCGAGAGAGAGAGAGATGAGAGAGAAGAGAGGAGAGAGAGAGAGAGAGAGAGAGAGAGAGAGAGAGAGAGGATCAGAGGGAGCGAAAAAGAAAAAATTTACTTTTGTCCTGATGACAACCTTTACATATTTTTGTGTGTCCTTGATTAGGAAAGTGGTTAAGACAGACAGAGAGAGAGAGAGAGAGAGAGAGAGAAGAGAGAGAGAGAGAGAGAAGAGAGAGAGAGAGAGAGAGAGAGAGTGTGTGTGTATGCGCGCGCGCGCGCGCGTGCGTCTGTGTGTGTGTGTGCGCGCGCGCGTGCGTGAACGTGCGTGCGCACGCGCACATGTGTCAGTGTATTTGTTCGGTGGTTTGAGAGTGCAAGGGAGTATGTGGGTGAAAATCAGTTGTTTGTTATTGTTGACGTATTAGTGGGTGGTTTTTTTTCCATTAGTGGAGGGGGCGTATAAGGGTTGGGGAAGAGGTAGGGTGCGTGCACATGAAAAAGTAGTTTGAGGTTAATGTTTAGATTTGTTTTCTTTGGGGTTGGGGGTGAGGGATGGGTAATGATGGTATGATGGTGGAGCGCAGACACTGGCTAATACACCAGAGACACACATCATAGGTGTGATACATGGAACGAGTGAGACTTCCACGATCACACACACGCACGCAACGCACACACTCACACAAACACGCGCGCGCGCGCGCCCACACACACACACACACACACACACACACACACACACACACACACACACACACTCTCTCTCTCTCTCTCTCTCTCTCTCTCTCCCCTCTCTCTCTCTCTCCTCTCTCTCTCTCTCTCTCTCTCTCTCTCTCTCTCTCTCTCTCTCTCTCTCTCACTCCTCACCTTGAAATATCAAAAATGGAAGCACGGTATTCTATTATCTCAGGAGCTGTTGAGATATTTTTGCTTTCTGTTTTGCTGACGATGTTATTCTAATGTCTCAAACAGTTATAGGTCTCCAGAACCAGTTAAAGTCAATAAAAGAAGAAACAGATCATTTAGGATTAACTGTTTGATTTAGATAAAACTAATATTATTGTTAAATAATGTTAGCGAACCGTCCAGAGAACGTGGACAAACGAGTCACAAGGACAAAAAACAACGCGTTTCGACCTCTTAGGTCTTCGTCAAGTGATATATAAACGAATAAAACAACAAAATTCACTTAGCTTTGATCGCTTCAGATCACTTTGGGTTCAGCGCAAGGAAGAAGGCGTTTGAATGAGAACGAGGCTGTTTGAAGGGAAATAGTGAGTGAGTCAAAGTCGTAATGATGATAATAATATTACTGATAGGAATACTAATAATGGTCAAAATATTGGGGGGGGGGGGGGGGGGGGGAAGACAGGATCAATCTTGGTGTCAATAAGTATGGGTATGGGAGAAAGGAGAGTGGGTTAGAGGATTCTTAAGCAGCAGGGTTGCCGTGGCAACAGTCCCAGAGGCGAAGGCGATTGTGATGTCAATGCTAGTGGTAGTATCAATACAAGCAATAGTATTACTGAATGATACTGCTAACAACGATAGTGAAGGTTAAGGTAACGAAAGCATGATACAGAAACATATTTAGAAAATACATTTTTATAATAATCAAATAAATAAAGGAAACATTAAAAAAAATTAAATAAATAAAAAATAAATAAATAAATAAAATAATAATAATAAATTTAAAAAAAATAATAATAATAAAATAAAATAAAATAAAAAATAAAATAATAATGATAATAAATGCATAAATAAGATAGCTATAAGTTATGTGTGAGGTGAATAGTGGGAGATAAGGTAGTATGTGTGTGTGTGTAGTGGGAGGATATTGTGGGCTGAGATTGAGTGGTGGGTTGGTACATGTTACTTTAAGGTGTTGATGCTATGAGGGTGGAGGGAAGAAGGGGATGGGTTTACGTACTGACTGGGGGAGGGGGAGGGGGAGGGGCAACATATTCACACCTATACACAAAATCTCTTTCTCTCTCTCTCTCTCTCTCTCCTCTCTCTCTCTCTCTTCCCCCCCCCCCCCCCCGCCCCCCCCCCCTCCTTCACGACCAACGGTAAAGGAGCTAGCATTCTATTCATTATGTGTATGTGTGTGTGTGCGTGAGTGTGAGTGTGAGTGTGAGTGTGTGTGTGTGTGTGTGTGTGTTCCATGTGTAATATCAGCCTTATTCATTGGTTACCCCACCTCCACCCCCAACAACCGCCATACCCACCAACATCCCTACACACATCATTACTAGAGCGGGGGGGGGGGGGGGGGGGGGGGGGGGTAAGTCGATTGATGTAGCAAATGGAGAGACTCAGAGAGTGTAGGAAAAGGGAAGAGGATGATAGCTGCAACCTATGCTTTCGTTACCTTAACCTTCACTATCGTTGTTAGCAGTATCATTCAGTAATACTATTGCTTGTATTGATACTACCACTAGCATTGACATCACAATCGCCTTCGCCTCTGGGACTGTTGCCACGGCAACCCTGCTGCTTAAGAATCCTCTAACCCACTCTCCTTTCTCCCATACCCATACTTATTGACACCAAGATTGATCCTGTCTTCCCCCCCCCCCTCCCCCAATATTTTGACCATTATTAGTATTCCTATCAGTAATATTATTATCATCATTACGACTTTGACTCACTCACTATTTCCCTTCAAACAGCCTCGTTCTCATTCAACGCCTTCTTCCTTGCGCTGAACCCAAAGTGATCTGAAGCGATCAAAGCTAAGTGAATTTTTGTTGTTTTATTCGTTTATATATCACCTGACGAAGACCTAAGAGGTCGAAACGCGTTGTGTTTTGTCTTGTGACTCGTTTGTCCACGTTCTCTGGGCGGTTCGCTAACATTTATTTAAGATTTGTTTAGATTTCCGCCTGCAGTCGTCTCGCTTTGCAACTAGATCTAATATTATTGTATTTAGAAATGGTGGGCACCTTTCAATGCATGAAAAATGGTTCTATGGAAATGAAGAAATAAAAGTTGTCGATTCTTATAAATACCTAGGAATGATATTTTCAACAAGATCTAGTTGCAAAGCGAGACGACTGCAGGCGGAAATCTAAACAAATCTTAATAAATGTTAGCGAACCACCCAGAGAACGTGGACAAACGAGTCACAAGACAAAACACAACGCGTTTCGACCTCTTAGGTCTTCTTCAGGTGAGACATAAACGAATAAAACAACGAAAATTCACTTAGCTTTGATCGCTTCAGATCGCTTAAGGTTCAGCGCAAGGAAGAAGGCGTTGAATAAGAACGAGGCTCCACTAATGAACAGCCTCGTTCTCATTCAACGCCTTCTTCCTTGCGCTGAACCCTAAGCGATCTGAAGCGATCAAAGCTAAGTGAATTTTCGTCGTTTTATTCGTTTATGTATCACCCGAGGAAGACCAAAGAGGTCGAAACGCGTTGTGTTTTGTCTTGTGACTCGTTTGTCCACGTTCTCTGGGCGGTTCGCTAACATTTATTTAAGATTTTCAACACAAGATTAAGCTTGAATTTTGCTTGGGAAGAGGGAAGCAGAAAGGGTAGAAAGGGTGTAATTGAAATTTTGAAGTCATTAAAAAAAGCTAAATACTATTGAGTGTAATCTGTTTTGGAAATTATTTGATGCCCAAATAGAACCTATTCTTACTTATGCTGCTGAAATATGGGGTTTGTACTCTAATCAGAAAATGGAAAGAGTGCATACATATGCTATAAAACGTTTTCTTCATTTACCTTTACACGCTTCTAATACTATGCTATACGGAGAAACCGGCCGATATCCTCTGTACATGAGATCTTTTGTCAAGTGCATAAAATACTGGCTAAAAATTGTAAAACTGCCTCAGTCTCGATTGTGTAAACAAGCATACGACATAATGGTAATTCAACTGGAGACTGGTAAAGAGAATTGGGCCTATCAAGTAAAAAAAAGGTATGATCTGTAAATGGTTTTGGTAGTGTATGGATGTTACAGGGAGTTGGAAATGACAGACAATTTCTTTCAGAGTTTAAAGACAGACTGATATGTTCGTACAAACAAAACTGCCATTCGGCTATTGAGAACAATGAAAAATACAGTTGGTTTTCTTCATTTAAAAATGTCTTTCACGCTGAAAATTATTTATATAACAGACAAATCGCATAGGATTAATTTAGCTCGATTTCGATTCAGAACTCTCGGATTTAATTACAAAGAAAAGATGGTATCTGCCTGGGGCTTCCTCGGAATCTTCATGCCCTATATGTGGTTATGATGCTGAGGATGAAAAACATTTCTTGTTCCACTGTACAGGACATGTAACATTACGGAACAAATGTGATTTTTTTTCATACGGATTTAGCTCAGACTCATAATGTTACATCTATTTTACTTTCAAATGACGAAATGATTATCAAATCAGTTGCAAAATTTATAGCAGAGGCTCAGAAATTGAGAAAAGAAAAGATTGACTCACTATGATGCATAACCCATTAATATGATGAAGATAAAGTGAACGTTCATATATCATATGATAAAGTGGATGGTCGAATTTCATATATTTTTGATTGCGTGTGTGTTTATCCGCGTGTGTATATGTGTGTATCCATGTGATTGGGCGGGCGTGTGTATGTGTATGGGTATGTCTGCATCGGCGTGTGTGTGTGTGGTGTGTGTGTGTGTGTGTGTGTGTGTGTGTGTGTGTGTGTGTGTGTGTGTACGTGAGTATATATATATGTGTGTGTGTGTGTGTGTGTGTGTGTGTGTGTGTGTGTGTGTGTGTGTGTGTGTGTACGTGTGCGAGCGTGCGCGCGTGCGTGCGTCCGTGCGTGCGTGCGTGTGTGAAATTGGGTGGGCTGGTGGGTGAGTGCTTGGGATATGTATTTATGTGATTAAATAATTATAATATTATAACTGACTGAAGTTTTGTTGAGATATTTTTTGTATATTTTTTTAATATTGATTTCATATGTCAGCAATATTTCTTTTCTGAGCCTATTGTTACCCCCCTTGTCATCAGACCGTAATGGTAATGACAATAAAACACCGTGAATCGTGAATCTCTCTCAGGCACGCACGCACGCAGGCACACACACACACACGCGCGCACACTCACGCACACACACCCTGCATGCACGAACGAGCGCAAAGGAGCATCGACAGAGACACACACTCACAGCTCGGACTAACAGGCAAACAGGTAGGTAGAGAACAGACCGACACTGTCTAGAAGACATGCGCACAGACAGACAGACAGACAGACAGACAGGCAGGCAGACAGACAAAGACACTGAAAATGAGAGATGCACATTCCTTTCATGTTGTTGATAAGACCACAGGGGGCATATCCTGGCAGAACAGCGATGGATAGAGCCCACACACACACACACGCGCGCGCGCGCACACACACACACACACACACACAAAACACACACACACACACACACACACAACAGACACCCCCCCCCTCTCTCTCTCTCCTCTCCCCTCCCTCTCTCTCTCTTCTTGAGGGCAGGATGCAAAGAAGCCATTATGTGCTTATTCTTTTCGCTCGATAAAACAAGAAATCTGTTCGTTAGCTCGCTTGCTCGCTCGCTCGCTCTCGCTCTGTGAGGGCAAGATGCAAAGAACTTTTTATGTGCTTATTTTCCCCTCAACAAAAAGAAGTGTTCGTCATCTTCGTTCGTTCGTTTCGTTTTCTTTCTCTCTCTCTCTCTCTCTCTCTCTCTCTCTCTCTCTCTCTGTATGTATGTATGTATGTATGTGTGTGTGTGTGTGTGTGTGTGTGTGTGTGTGTGTGTGTGTGTGTGTGCGTGCGTGCGTGGTGCGTGCGTGCGTGCGTGCGTGCGGCGTGCCGTGCGTGCGTGCGTGCGTGCGTGCGTGCGTGCGTGCGTGCGTGCGTTGGTGCGTGCGTGCGTGTGTGTGTCTGTGTACATGAGAGAACAGTAATATCCCGACTCTACCCCACTTGCTCCTCCACCGAGTTTTCGGGCGAAAGTGCCCTAGAATCAGCATATTACTGTTCTCTGACAAGTAAGACGTCAAAAAACCAAAAAATAACGATTATCTACAAACAAACATACTGTGCAGGGTTATCCGTTTTTAATACTAATTTACTAAACTTTTTAGATTTCAGTTTTTGTTTAATCCTATGTTTTTCCTGGTCATTTTCAATAACATCATTTTCGCGCAAACATTCTTCAATGAGTCTCTGTCTTTCATGTGAAATAAACTACAGTCTTTAACTGTTCTCTAAAGTCTTTTAAAACCGAGTTATATTTCTGGCATAAAATCCATACACTTATCCCAGCATGTCTTCCCCTGAAAGCTAGTTTCGACAAAGTGTTTCTCTTTTTAACTATGTCTCTTTCTGCCGAACAGTCATCTATAATAAATAGTGTTGCGTTCCTTCAAACAGTCTATAAAACTGTTCTAAACACTCACTCAGTTTATTGCTAGGATTAACTATAATATATGTCATCATCTGTCCATATAAACCTTCTATCATGATATGCTTTGTTCCATTTAAGTGTTGGACAGAAAACCACAATATGATTAAAATTATAGCGATATAACTGTTTGTAATAGGTCTAGGACAAATATTGTTTTTCCACAACCAGTCTGCCCACAAATCAATGAGCAATGAGGAGTTTTTGGCATAAAGTTTAACTGCTCCATAGTTTTATAGCAGAATTTAATCTAATCCGGTTATTGTTTTTATCATACCCTCTGTTAAACTTGTTCAGTATAATAAAATCCTATAAGGCCTAAGTGTGTAAGATTAATCCAATTCAGTGCTGTAAGATTGTTTCTATTTAGACTAATATTGATTTTTTTGCTTGTTGTTATGACCTTATATCCTCGCCATTGTGAAGAATGACAACAGTAACTTTAAGTTTTTCAAACGTCTAAGTTTTGCCAGCTGATTAGAATTCCTTTTAGAAGGACGTCACTAATGCCCACAACCCCATCCCTCTTTACATCTTTTAAGACAGAAATTTCAAATATCATTGTGAACGTGTCCCCTAATTTCATTTGCGGCATGAACTGTAATTTTGTAGAAGCATCTTTTAAAACCGCTTCTCTTCTGTGGAGGATGTACTGTTTTTTCCCATACGGCTTTATTTCAATCTCTTTCCGACTATTGTCATTTTGGCATAAGACTTACATGTAAAGGGCCAGAGTTGAATGCTTTTCTGAAACTTTTTTGGCGGCCAAAAAATGTAAATGGGCTTTATGAATTCAAATTTTATATCCCATTCTAAATATGGTTCTAAGTGCCAATTGAGGTCAGGCTTTCGAACTATTTTATATTCATACTGGCCAACATTATTTGCTTCTAGATTGCGCAGTTGCTCTAGTTTAGGAAACTTTTTGCTATCGCCAACCTCTTTGCGTTTATAATCACCATCTTTAGTGTACTCAAAACCATACAAAGCGCCTATCTCACCATTCTGTTCAAAGTCCGCAACGTCTGCAAGGTCTTTTAATTCTAAAGTTATACACCTTACAGGCGCTAATGTAACTCCTGGTTCTTCTGGCCCACGCGACATTATTTTTTAGTAACGCATTATTTTATTTCCAAAACAATGTGCAGGTTATCACATTTCACGACTTTCCCGTTTTGTCTGCAATTTTTATATTAAATGATCCGACCCTCCCCCAAACTAATCTTTTAAACTGTAAATTAGGGAATTGTTTAATTTTTTATAATCGCATTTTGGGGCTTTCCCTGTGGAAAAGTCTTAAAAAACAAAAAGTTTTTAGGGCCCTTCCTTCATATAAGTTTTCAAAACGGGGACCAAAATGTGTGTTTATCGCGTGTGTATATGTGTGTATCCATGTGATTGGGCGGGCGTGTGTATGTGTCTGGGTATGTCTGCCTCGGCGTGTGTGTTGGCTGTGTGTGTGTGTGTGTGTGTGTGTGTTGTGTGTGTGGGTGTGTGTGTATGTGTGTCGGTGTAGTAATATATATGTGGTGTGTGTGTGTGTGTGTGTGTGTGTGTGTGTGTGTGTGTGTGTGTGTGTGTACGTGTGCGAGCGTTGCGCGCGTTGCGTGCGTCCGTGCGTGCGTGCGTGTGTGAAATTGGGTATGGGTGGCGTGGGTGAGTGCTTGGGATATGTTTTATGTGGATTAAATAATATATTATATTATAACTGACTGAAGTTTTGTTGAGATATTCTTTTGTCTATTTTTTTAATATTGATTTCATATGTCAGCACTATTTTTTTCTGAGCCTATTGTTTACCCCCTGTCATCAGACGTAATGTAAATGACACTAAAAACACCGGGATCGTGAATCTCTCTCAGGCACGCACGCACGGGCACACACACACACACGCGCGCCACACTCACGCACACACACCCTGCATGCGAACGAGCGCAAAGGGAGACATCGACAGAGAACACACTACAGCTCGGACTAACAGGCAAAACAGGTAGGTAGAGAACAGTAGACCGACACTGTCTAGACAGACATGCGCCAGACAGAACAGACAGACAGACAGGACAGGCAAGGCAGCCAGACAAAGACACTGAAAATGAGAGATGCACATTCCCTTTCAGGTTGTGATAAGAACCACAGGGGGGCATATCCGGCAGGAACGCGATGGATAGAGACACACACACACACACGCGCGGCGCGCACACACACACACACACAACACACACACACCAACACACCCGACACCACACACGACACCCCCCCTCTCTTCTCTCTCTCCCTCCCTCTCTCTCTCTTTTGAGGGCAGGATGCACGAAGCCCCTTCTGTGCTTATTCTTTTCGTCGATAAAAAACAGAAATCTGTTCTGTTAGCTCGCTTGCTCGCTCGCTCGCTCTCGCTCTGTGAGGGCAAGATGCAAAGAACTTTTTATGTGGCTTATTTTCCTCAACAAAAAGAAGTGGTGTCCATTCGTTCGTTCGTTCGTTTTCTTTCTCTCTTCTTCTCTCTCTCTCTCTTCCTCACTCTCTTCTCTGTCTGATATGTATGTTGGTATGTGTGTGTGTGTGTGTGTGTGTGTGGTGTGTGTTGTGTGGTGTGTGTGCGTGCGTGCGTGGCTGTCGCGTGCGTGCGTGCGTGCGTGCGTTGCGTGGTGGTGCGTTGCGTGCGTGCGTGCGTGCGTGCGTGCGTGGTGGTGATGTGCGTGCGTGCGTGTGTGTGTCTGTTGTTCATGAGAGAACAGTCATATGCCGACTCTACCCCACTTGCTCTCCACCGAGGTTTTCGGGGCGAGAAAAGTGCCCTAGAACAGCATCTTCTGTTCTATGACAAAGTAAGAGCAATAACCAAAAAAATACACGATTATCTTACAACAAAAACTACTGTAGCAGGGTTATCCGTTTTAACTCTATTTACTAAATTTTTTAGATTTTTCAGTTTTTGTTTAATCCTAGGTTTTTCGGGTCATTTTCAAGTAAACATCATTTTTTTTGTCACGCAAACAGTCTTCAAATGTGTCTCTGTCTTTCATGTGAAATAAAACTACCGTCTTAACTGTTCTCTAAAGTATTTTAAAACGGTTATATTTTTGGCATAAAAAATCCATACACTTATCCCAGCATGACTTCCGTGAAAGCTAGTTTAGACAAAGTGTTTCTCTTTTTAACTATGTCCTTTCTGCCGACCGTCATCTACATAAATAGTGTTTGCGTTCTTCAATCAGTCTATAAAATGTCTAAACACTCACCAGTTTATTGATAGGAGTAATATAATATAATGTCATCATTGTCCATATAAACCTTCTATCATGATATGCTTTGTTCCAATAAGTGATGGCAGAAAACACATATGCTTAAATTATAGCGATAAAATGTTTGTAATAGGTCTAGGACAAAAATTGTTTATCACAACAGTCTGCCCACAAATCAATGAGCACTGAGGAGTTTTTGGATAAAGTTTAAATGCTCATAGTTTATAGCAGAATTTAATCAATCGGTTATTGTTCTTTTTCATACCTCTGTTAAAACTTGTTCAGTATAATAAAATCCTATAAGGCCTAAGTGTGTAACGATTAATCCAATTCAGTGCTGTAAGATTGTTTCTATTTAGATAATATTGATTTTGTTGCTTGTTGTTATGACCTTTAATATCCTCGCCATTGTGAAGAATTGACAACAGTAACTTTAGTTTTCAACGTCTAAGTTTTGCCAGCTGATTAGGACATTCCTTTTAGAAGGACGTCACTAATGCCACAACCCCATCCCTCGTTACATCTTTTAAGACAGAAAATTCAAATATCATTGTGACCTGTCCCCTAATTCCTTTGCGGCATGAACTGTAAATTTTGTAGAAAGCATATTTTAAACTCCGCTTTCTTCTGTGGAGGATTTATGTTTTTTCCATACGGCTATATTTCAAATCTCCCCCTTTCGACTATGTCATCTGTCATAAAGATTACATGTAAGGGGCCAGAGTTGAATGTTTTTTCTGAACTTTTTTGGTGGCCCCCATAAAATGTAACTGGCTTATGAATTCAAATTTTATATCCATTCTAAATATGGTATCTATGTGCCACATTGAGGTCAGGCTTTCGAACTATTTTATTTATATGGCCAACATTATTTGTTCTAGATTGCGCAAGTTCGCTCTAGTTTAGGAAACTTTTTGCTTCGCCAACCTCTTGCGTTTATAATCACCATCTTTTAGTGTACTAAAACCATACAAAGCGCCTATCTCACCATTCTCGTTCAAAGTCCGCCAACGTCTGCAAGGTCTTTTAATTCTAAAAGTTATACACATTAACAGGCGCTAATGTAACTCTGGGTTTCTGGCCACGCGACATTATTTTTTAGTTTAACGCATTATTTATTTCCCACACAATGTGCGAGGTTATCACATTTTCACGACCTTTCCTGTTTTGTCTGCACTTTTTATATTAAATGTCCGAACTCCCACCAACTAATCTTTTAAACTGTAAATTAGGGAATTGTATAATTTCATAATACGCAATAGGCGGCTTTCCTGATGGAAGGCTATAAAACAGTTGAGGGCTTCCATCATATACGTTTTCATCAGTGTCAGTCATCCAAATTGAAACAAAGAGTACTGAAATTTGTAATGCAATTCGAGCGGAATTTTCTCTTAAAGTAGTTTGTGTTTGGGTAACCTCTTAAATCTATGATTGTCAGCTGCAAAGCCTAAACATTTTAGTAGCTCTTTATCAAAATAGTACCTGTACTTCTATCAGGTTTGAAGGGTTCAACATTGTTGTCAAATTTTGCTTTTGTTAAGTTTTGAGAGCAATGTCGAAAGTTACTCATTGCTTTTTTAGCGAAGCAAAACCGTAATAACATCCGGTATTGTTAACTCGCTAACTTTGGTCTGTTTTGTCAATTTTAGAACCTTATTATTTCTCCTTGGCTTCGCTTATATTAAACCATACGACTTTGTAGAATATTTCGTGAGCGCGACGTTTTCGGTCCGCATTCGTTATCAATAGCATGTTCTCAAAACGAAGGGCGGTCTTGGGTTGTTTTGTTACAAACATTTTTTAAAAACAATTAAAATGGCGCCATTCAATATACTGGCGCAAATATTCTGTGGGGCCGGCGCACAACAATCTTAAAAATATAACAATGACACCCTTTGACAATGCTGTGACCCAGACTTGCCTCTTTTCATAAAAAGGTGAGCTCCATTAAGCAGTTATTCATAACCCCCTATTGAAAACGACCCGCATCAAGAAAGCGTGGTTTTGTATCCGATGCAGTTTTATCGAACCAGTTAAACTTGGCTGTGTTTTGCGATCAACTGGGTGTGGAGTGTCGGTTTATGCTGATCATTTAATACTTGATCCTTTGGGTGAGGTCAGTGTACAGATTTCATTTCTATTACACCTTCAGGACGTTTTTTGACTGAATTGCAAGGTCCATTACAAATGACAAACGTTTATCCACTAGCTAATAATAGACATGAAGGCTTTTGAAAGGATCTGTAAACGAATTCAATATTAACATCTGACAGGCTTTTAGACAAAAGTGATCAGATCATAATCATGGCCCATCGACGACCTTTATTTTCGGGGGCTACGCACAGAAAGTATAACTATGCCTGGCATCCTCCTTTCAAAACTTTCTTATCAGGCCCAACTGTTCAGCCCGGGTCTACCGCAAGAGCATAAAACAGCATGGGACAACATTTATCTTAGACACTTTCTAAGGGCCTAATAGGGCTGGCTAGAACGCAATAAACGACTCTATTCGTACTTAGTTTGGTGTTGCTAGGGTCGCAAGCACAGGCAAGATCAAGATAACTGATCCTCTCTACTGGCTTTGACGCGCAAAAACAATATTAGCAAATTTAGAGGCGCCATTAATTCGACGTTGATTTACCTTCAAGATTAAAAGGTACCAAAAATGTTTTACAATACGCAAGATCGAAAGTAGACTTTGCTGTTGCACTGGTTTTATACATGTTGCTTCTGCCTTGACTCAGGTAGGATTTAATAAAAACTTACTAATGAATTCTTATAGCAGGCAATGAACGGAAGGTTGGGAAAAAAACGACATAAATTCTGAGCCAGTTAATAATACAAGCAGTAAATACAAACACCCAAGAATAAGTCATCTATTCCTGAGTCCAAACCCCAAAAAGTCATTGATGACTCAGCAAGCTCGCAGACTCAGTTCGCGATGACCATGAATATGAAAAGGACAGCGCTTGTTCTTGGATTAACTGGATAGGAGTACTCGGTCTTTGTCTTACAAATATTAACTCAACGATTACAATATACTAATGCCATACGTGCTCGGCCTTAAAACCAAACTACTTTGCTTGCAGTAGGGACAAAGCAGTACGATCGCCTAATATACGGGTTTTAAAGGGTCTTAGGGCTTTACTGGCTAATTTTTTTAATAACTCGCAGATGATCAAGTTGTTTTTTTACCCATGATTTATCCGGAGGTGATGGAGGCGATGGCGGCGGGGGGTACTGAACTTTGCCCTCCCACACCGCCTGTAATAGCATTACTAGTTTGCTTATGCAAATTAAGGCTGTTATAACGCTTGCTAAATGTGATCTTGCTCTCTAAACAGTGTTCGTATTCTTTCTGCTAGCGTTGTGTTCTTATATAAAATTTTTTCGCTAGTTTTCTTATTCTGTTCACTTGAGTTCGTAATTGGTCTCGGTTAGTAGTCGCACTTCTAGTCTTGCTGATCTTTCTTGTTCAAGATCTTTTAGTTTTGTCTTATTCTTTCTTTAATATCAGGCCTAAGTTGGCGTCATCAGCTCGACGAGTTTTCTATTTCTCTTTGTTTATTGCTATCTAGTTCACCTAGTTTAGCTAAACTGTTTGTAATTCGCCTCATAATGGTTCTGAAAGCATGGATCAAGGGGCCCGTTATTTTGCAGGGGTAGCGGTGAGTCGTGTATAGTCTTTAATGCTGTTTTTCTTCTGAAAGGAGAAAAACATGGGTTGTCTTCTTCTATTGCATTTATTATTTCATATCTGCGATTGATTTAATACTTTAAGTTCATGTTTTGTATTTGGTTAGTGTTGGAGTTCTGCAGTGTGTTTTGAAGTTTAGCAACTCATCCCTATCTAATTTTGGTTCTAACAAGACCAAGGCGATTTTGATCTTTTACACTAAGTCTTTGTATCATAGTACTCTTGGCTAAAAAATTTGATGGGTCTGGTTTAAGTTGTAAGCCGAACAGATTCTTCCTTGATCGCCCCTTACAAACCAACATTGGGACCATCTTCTAATTTAAATTCATATGGGTCCTATAAATTCGGGGAGGTTCTTGGCCTAAACTTTTGTCAAATGCTCCGACGTACTTTCTGTTAATTCAGCGCATTGAGAGCGCGAGCGATGCTGTGTCAAAGGGATCATTCACACATGTCGTCTCCAGGATCAAAAACATCTTAATCTTCTTCCCCTTCAATTCTGCCATGTTTTTAATTAATTAACTTTTTATTTTGTTTATCAAAATGTCAACAAGCATATGGCTCGATTCTTGACGTATAGAAAGCTGAAGAACCCTTGGCGTGCAGGGAAAATAAACGGAATATTATGATCCCAAATAATCCATCTACTATTGATTGCAGATCAAATTCTTACTGTTAGATTTCAGGCCCTAGGAGCGGATGATTTGATCGTTGAAGGCTCGGCACGGTTACTTACAAAAATAGAACTCGCTTCAACAACAGACCAAACCAGAACGTTGTCCAGAATTTGGGACGGGGCAAATCGTTAAGAAAATTCTGTAAAACTTGAGGGGGCAAGAAGTATTTTCTTTAACAATGCAGACATTATTTTTAACTATTCTGATCTATGGCTAAACGCGAATGAAAGGGAAGATCTAGCGTTCAAGGATCGGCCATGAAGCAAGCACTAAAACTTAGTATAGGCGCGAACTTGCTCAGGTGCTAATGAGCCAAAAGGGCTTTAGCTGTAAGTTATGCGAATGGTATCGCTTTTCCATTCCCCTAGTTTTAGATTGTTTAAAGCGCCTTGCCCCATACTTTCAAGGAGCATTAAAAGACAGATTGTCATATGAACTTACTTTTAATGAATACAAACGTTGTTATCAAAATCAACAGACACCGAAGCAAAGTACAGCATTTCTGACATTGTTGAGGTTTGATGTTGTTAGCAACTTGATTTAGGCTGAGCGGGCTGATGAGAGCAATATAAGTTCAAATTTAGCAATATATTGCGAACGTGCGTCATCATTCAAACATATCTAAAAGCACGGGCAGACGCTTATGGAAATTTTAGTTTTTTAGAGTCGCAGTAAAATCGCTTACAGGTATTTTATTGCTGTGTGAAGATGAAGACCATTCGCAAGAAGCAAGTGATAAGTTTTTTAATCCAAAAATAAACGACAGTACAATGTACAATTGCGGCCAGTCCTAACCAAATCTATGCTAAGCGGACTTAGACCTTATCATCATTTTGACGAAATAAGAAAATTGTTTGGGGTGGGAGGGGTAGAAAAGTCAACTGCAGACCTTGCGTCTAAAGATCTACACCTTCACGTGTTAGGCTGATGATTCTTTACCATCAAAATACGGTTTATGGATTAGAACCTAAGGTCAAACAGCGGATAATCAGTTGATAGAAGTGGGAGAGAGGTTAAAGACTTAAACATTCAAAATGAGAAAGCAAAAGAAGCTGGTAAACGCTTATGTACTTTGTTTTTATTAATTGATGCACAGCTGAATATTGGAGATAGCAGATTACAAGAGGTAAGATACTAAAATATTTTTTCATTTTATTAAAGCATGTTGTTCAGGTTTATCAAATGTGCCTTCAGCCACCGGAGATGCCAGAGAAGAGATAGATAGAAACCCTAGTTAAAATAAACATAAAAAACCTTCAGATTAAACCAAATTACACAAATGCAACAAAAAACTAGAGCAATACTTTCAAAATATAGCCAAAAACCAGCACGAGGTATTTTGCTGCCTTTACTGTGTTACATATCCAGTTAATACTGGAGCATCGACTATAAGCGCTGCATCAGCAGGATCGAGTGTTGGTTCTTAGAAGGGCATAGGCGCACCGCCCGCTTTAACTCTAGGCGGTTTGTCTTTCGCTCTCGGTGGTGTGTTCATTAGCTGTAAGTGCTGTTGGCACAAAAATTAAAAAACTAAACTCCCAAAAGCACACAGCTATGGTTCAATAATACGGCTAAACTTAGCTCGTTTAAACTGACAATAAATAACGCACTAGCTGACTCAAACATCAGGATGAAGAATTTTAATCGTTTACAGGCCGCCGATTTTGATGACTCCAAAAGACAAAAGTTTGATCTTCAAAGAAAGGCGCGGGACAAGTTTTTCTCAACAGCCAGACCCGAGCAGATAAAAAAGGAATGCTTAAAAAAGTAAGAGACATTAAACTCTGTTCTAAAACAGCTCAATTAACAACCCAAAAGGTGTTTTATTCTTAGTTTATGAGTCCAGCGCAAAAGACGACGATATGGTTTGGATTAAGATATTTATTTTTTAATATAAATATATAGTTTGGCTTAGAAAAGAAAGACAGATGGCTAAGATATATGAAGGACAAGACGAATTTTTTGAAGGAATGCCGAGAGAGGCGCGTTTATCAAGAGCACTGAGTGATATTGTTTTGAAGTCATGGACCCAACAAAACGTACAGGCAAGTGTTGTACATGCTATTTCTCAAGTTCCAGGCAAACTAACAATAGACCCGCCAGTTTAAAGTATGTTAGTGTTTTAATCGGGATATGTAACAATAAATGAGAAAATCTAGAGTCTGGGGTCTCAACTAAACAGCAGGACTATTCTTTTCATAATGACGTAACACCCGGTGGGGAGACGACTGCTTACCAGTTTGACGCTGCGTGGAAGAAAGCTAAATGAGAGGCATTTGGTTGGTCAGAGGGGGCGAAGTCTTAGAGATTAGATTAAAAGGCTAAGTATGCACCGATTGTAGGCAAGGCTTACATTCGCTACTCGGGAGTTGGTTTAAAGAGAGCAGTTTTAAACATCAAAAATTCAGACAACAAATGTTCATGTGTTGCGTTCTTGCAAGGCTGCATAATGTCGCGAATACGCAGAGAGAGTGACTAACTATCGGCAATACACCAAAGATCTTAACTTCAATGGGAATATCTTTCTGTTAGTGTAAGACCAATATGATCAGTTTGAAGAACAAAACAACCCAATACCTGTTAATGTATACACATGGATTAGGGGAAACAAATTTGGTGCCAATAAAGTGTCAAGATACAGTCCACACAAATAGGCGAAAAAACCTGCCAAAAGTATGGGAACTTATCCTAATGTTTTGCCAGCAGGGGCCGCCCCATTACACATTGATACGCACAATGAGCAGATTATTTGCGATACTTCAAAGCCCTGAACATAAACAAGGAATTCTGTAGAAAATGTTTAACAAGAATTCCATCTGTTTCAAGCCGCGACAGGAAAATAAAGAAACATTGTAAAAGTTCTGTTAGATGTAATACAGAACTTAATTACGCCCCCTCCCGGATCTAAAGTTAGTTTAAAGAACTGGAAAACGGAATGCAAAATTCTCATATGTTGTTTACGCAGACTTCGAATCACTCATTGTTTCCTTATGAAGGGCCAGCGCCACAAAAACTTCGAAAAACAGTCTTAAGTGAGTAATCATTCCATTTGTTCATTTGCTTTCATCGTTGTCAGGTCGGGATGGCGTTCATTCAGAGCCAGAATTATATAGAGGGCCTATTGCTGCAAAAATACTTCTTAGAACGCATGCAGAAAGGTGCGTAATGACTGTTCTAATATCCTAAACTTTTCTGAATATAATGGCGCCTGAAGACCAACAACAGTATGACTCTGCCCCGCATTGTTGGATTGTGGTTTAGGCCCTCTCATAGACGCAGAGAATCCAAAAGTAAGAGACCATGATCACATTAGCGGAAAGTTAGAGGAGCGGCGCCTAACCAAATGCACTCTTCAACTAAAGTTTGATCATAGACATGGAAGGCTGCCTGTTTTCTTTCATACTTGCGAGGTTACGACTTCCCACCTATAATGAAAGCAGTGGATGATGCTTCAAGGTGTCATGCATTGCACAATCACAGAAAAGTACATGTGCTTTAATCTGGAATACATGTCTTTTTATGACTCTATTGCAGCACATGATGGGTTCATTAGAGTCACTGGTATGTCCTTAAAGTCCTGTCCAATAACGGAAGAATATGTTTGACCCAAATTTGTTAGAAAGGGCGGTTTCCCTTATGAGTACATGAACAGTTGGGAAAGGTTTGATTGAAGATTCCACTTCCACCTAAAGGCGCGTTCTTTTCTAGTTTAGAGGAAAGGACATCAGTGATTCTGATTACAACATGCTCAAGATGCGTGGCAGAGTTAGAGTGTAACGATGGGATAATATCATGATTCATACTTGATGGCTGATACATGTTTGTTGGAGGACGTCTTTGAAAATTATAGAAAGATGCTGAAACATTATAAGCCTGGGATTTCCCGGGCCTTACATTTTCTTCGCCGGGATGAGTTGGGACGCTTTCTTAAAGTTTACTAAAAGTACAGGAATGATTTATTGTTGACCTGCAATGATGCAGATGATTGAAACGGATTGCGTGGGGGAATTAGTATGCGTGCATCATTACTGTAAAGCAAACAACAAATACTTGGAGATATGACGAAGTAAAAGGCTAACAATCTCATGTATTTAGATGCAAACAATTGTTTTAATGGGATTGGGCAATGGCGCAATCACTTCATTAAGCAACTTTAACATGTACACCAGGCGGTGATCCGAAATAATTTCAAAAGGCATATTAAAGTGGGTTGGGCAGTTTGGCGCCGGGTCAAAACAGCGCGGTTACATTCTCGAAGTGACTTAGAATATCTCCTGAACTCCTATGCCCTGCAATAATGACTATCCTTAGCGCAGAAGTCTAAAGTTGGCCAATACAGAGCCGCCTAACTTGTGCCTAATCTTCGGGGCAAAAAAAAAATTATGTCTGTCATTACAGACTTCTACAATTTTATTTAAGACATATGGTTTAAATTGACAGTGTTCATCGTATAATTGCTTTGTCAAGAACATCATGAAACCATACATCATGAAGAACACTGATCTCAGAACTAAATCCACAGATGCTCAGAAAAAGACTTTTCAGCTGAGATGACCAACAAGCTGTTTTTGGAAGATATGGAGAATCGCAACAAGCGCAATGGACAGATTAGTCACAAAGAGAACGAAGCATAAGCTGACTTCAAAACCTAATTATCAGGACTTCAGAAATCATGATCAGCTTTTTGGCATAATGATGAAAAAAAAAGAAAGTCAAATTAGACAAACTGTATTTAATGGGTTTACTGTTTTAGAATTTATCAAAGTTTTGATGTTAGAGTTTCTTTAGGCCTCTTTAAGCCTCGTCTCTGCGTCCAAAAGTATTTACACAGATACAGACAGTTTTGTTATAGGATATCCCTATGATGAATCTATAAAGACATGGAATTAGACGTAGCTAAAGGGCATGCAGGATGGTACGACACGTCCGATTTACCTAAAGATTCGCCTCTATTTGCATTCACTTACTAACAAGAAGGTTTTCAGAAAGTTGAAGGATGAATTATTGGAAAGGTGATCAGGAGTATTGTGGGTTTAAGGTCCCCAATGTAAGGTATTCGAGCCTGGAGAAAATCATTAGAAAGCAAGGGAAATATTCGCAGCGATGTGCAGTCAAACATATCGCATGACAACTACAAAGAAGCATTGTTTGGCAATAAGCTTTTCATCATGCAACGTAAAACTACGATCTAATCTACATGGACGATCAACACAACTGTTTGTAAAAAAGAAGTCATTAGATAGAACACACAAAACGGGTGGTTTTGTTAATCCAGAGTTTTCATATGCAATTGGGATGGAGAACCGCATAAACAGGGGTTTTATATTTCTTCATCAAACTTTTATTATAAGATCATTATAGACTTCATCAATTCATTTTAAATCTTTCTCTTGTTTGCTTGACGAGTTCGAATTTTTTTTATTATTTCAAGTATTCTTTTTCCCATTTGGGGGTAGGATTAGTAGTATGATCTGGATGATTTAGCATGCATTGATTAATCCTCGAAATGTTTCCTTAATAGCTTACACGCCTGAAAATGATTCCCGTATCAATTTTCAAGGGTTCTTCCTTTTACCATTCTAGTTTCGTTCTGCGCTTCTTCTGGCCTTCCATTTTAACCAAATTATGTTTTGTAAAAAATAAAGCGGGCAACTGTGTCTGGCGGATTTATCTGCAGTTCTTTTTCACAAAGATCTTTGAGGAGCTGGGTTGTTTTGTTGTGTCAGTTTCTCGTAAATAATACCACGGGGATTCATTTTTACAATTCTTTTTATTTCATATGGGATCACACTCCAAACTGGATCGGATGCCGGATGCGCGTGTCCCTTATGCTTCTCCCAGGTAAATAAAGGTACCTTACTTTCAATCCAAATGGTAATTGTTTGCCGGATGAAGACTCTCTTCAGCACATTTATTGTTTTCTTTGATTGCTTGTACTGGTTTTAAGCCTTTAAATTCTTCATTATTCATTGCGCGGCAAAACTGCGGGCGTTCTTCTACCCCATTCTGTGTTGTCGGAGAAATTGTCATCAGCTCTTGTGATTACTGGAGGAGAAAAGTCTATCGGCTATCTGTTTGTTAAAGTTTCGACTAAAAGCCTGTGATCTATCGAACTCTGGAATGCTCTTTAATGGTAATCGATGTTTCAACAATAATGATTTCACTTGGCCTTTAAATATCTTTTCCATCATCAACTTGAAATCATGCGAGGATAAGTTTACAAGGACCTCGTTGATATTATATTTCCCCATATGGCAACGCAACAGCAGAAGCACTCTTTTGTGTTAATGGGTTCCGCTCTTTGTATCTTGAAGGCTTTGGTCAATGACTGTAAGTGCGTTACTTAATCCTTTTTCGTCTTATCCTTCAGAGGGTATATAGAAGATACATTTGATGGGTGATGTTTTGTCGTTTGAGTTGTATTGACAAAGTGTGGTCTTGTATTCGCCTAGGCGTTGGTAAATAAATTTGCCAAATCGCTTGTTAGATAACATTATTTTGCTGTTTTGTGCACTCACTCCAGCTGCTTGGCTTAGCTTATGTATTGCTGTGATGCCCTTCCAATATCCTTGGGTGAATAATAGATTTTGTTCAATTTTTTATTCAGCCAATATTATGTGAACAAAATACACAACGGTATACCAACGACATTAACGCGATTTCTTGCATCTTTTGTTTTTCTGATGGTTGATAAAAGTCACTGAATTTTGGTGGGGGCAAATGTTGGAACGGTTTTTTGCCTGTTACTAGATAATATTCTTTTTTGCTTGTCAACATTTTTAAAATGTGTAAGCTGCATGCCCCTGTTCTTTCAGGGTGTCATTATAAAATCTAAACTGCTCAAGTCTTGCCTTTCATCGGCGTCTTGTGCAGCTGCTCCTAGTTGCTCCATAGCTTTGTTATGCTTTTTCTCTCGCCGTCATTCCCCAGTTTACTAAAAGCCAAATTACTGCGCTAAAAGCAAGCGCATTCACCACAGCGCCGCCTATCATTATTGCGAGTGAAGCATTTTTTATAAAATGTATGTTTTTCTTACATATTTATTTTGTTGGAATTATTCCTTGCTTACTAGAAATCTTTCGTGGCAAAACCGAAGAGCAATGATAGCAATCGCTTTGCTGTGAATCTCAAAGTCTAGGATTGCCAAGATCTGTGGTTTAATTTTAACAAGCTTTTACCAAGCTTTGAGTATCCTACTCTTAGGCTCCAATAACAGCAGAATGGTATACAAGGTTGAGCATAGTTTTTTCGGTGCTTCATTTTTAAAAATAAAATAATTATAATTTAATAAAAAACATGAACAGTGAATGATCTATACAGTAAGGGGGGCAAACCTTCCTGAACTTATGAATGCCAAGTTGATGATCAAGCTTATTATGCCCAAAAAGGAGAGGTTGGATTCTTGGCGCAGTGGAAAACAAAACAGTTCCTCGGTACTGAATTCAGCATTGAACAGATTCAACAGATGTAGCCGCCGACATTTTAAAGTATCATAACAGGTATGAAGCGCAGCTGGGGTCTAGGAATGGTAAAAAGTGTGGGGCAAACGGTCCTTAGTTTGTACACTAAATCAAGTCAGTAGATTTGGTCCATTGATTCTGAACCCCAAGAATAATTTCTAATGTTGATTTAAGCCAGATCCAGTTTTAACAATGTCATTAGAGTATCTGGGTGTGGATTTATATTACAGATTTGGAAACTTGTTATGACGTTATTCATGGATTAATTACTTTTTTAATAATATAGATTTATTTCCTTCAAATGAACGATCTGGAAATCAAGCAGACTCAGGAATCAGGTGGAGAAAGTAACCAAGCCAGAAAATCAGCAGAAAACACTGAACCAGGTGGGGGACAGTGAAAAGCTCCTCATCCTGGGGTATGTGTTAAAGCAGGAAAAAAATAGCAGAGTGGAAAGACAAAAATTAATGTTACAGAATATAACTCATCATGGAAAAAATAACACGCCAAGAAGAACAAGTTAATTCAATGCCGCTATAAAAATCCATGTGATACAAGCCTACAGCACCAAAGTCTTTCATGGAATATTGAACTTAAAACTGTTGCCATTTTTGGCGCCCTTGCTGTGCTGGGGCTGTTATATGGTTTATAAAAATATATAAACAACGGGCTGGCAAAAACAAGAGCCAAACAATCTCCACCCCCCCAAAACGCTAAATACCAGAAGCCGAACACAACTGCACGCCAAAACCGCCACTAACAAGCATCATTTTGATCCATTTGAAATGTAATAATATTTTAAGAAATTAATTTTAAATTTTTTTAATAAAATAGATCATGGCCGTATTATAAAAATGTTAAAGTCAATAAAATAAAGCATGGAGTCTATAAAAAGACATTTCCATTCTAACAGAATTGTAATCATGCGGTTGCTTCGGATGGTAAGACCTTCCTTAAGATCTATGCAGAGAAACGCTGAGCAAGAAATCCTCAACGATACACGTTATTGAGGCGTGTGTGTACTATATTAGACATCTACATTTAAGATAAAACATGCTTGTATTTGATAATTATAAGATAAACTTAATAATACCTTGGTTGTACTTAGAGGATGATTTATTTATGATCTTAGGTTAATTGGGTAAGAAAACTTGAGGATGACTAAGTAAGACTTGTAAATGACTTGAGGATGACTTGGAAAAACTTGAGGATGACTTGTGATGACTTGAGGATGACTTAGTAAGAACTTGTGATCTGACTTAAGGTTGACTTGTGGAATGACTTGAGGATGATTGTAAATGACTTGAGGATGACTTGTGAAGACCTTGAGGATGATTGTGAATGACTTGAGGATGACTTAAGTGTGCGATGCGTGGGGTGGGGGTGGGGAAGACGTGCGTGTGGTGGGGGTGGGGTGCGCAGGAGTTACCTCCCTTAGGTGTCCGCACCTAGCAGTACAGGCATTACCGTTGCCTTTGCTACTATAAATAGGCGTTCACGCATGAACGGTTATTTATAGCAAGGCGGATTTTACCGCAGCTCTTGCTGCTAAAATAAGGCGTTCACAGCATGAACGGCTATTTATAGCAAGGTGATTTTACGTAGGCCTCTTGCTTACTATAAATAGGCGTTTACCGGACATGAAACGGTTATTTATAGCAACAGGATTTTACGCGCCCTCTTGCTGCTAAAAATAAAGGCGTTCACAGCATGAAGGTATTTATTGCAAGTCGGATTTTACCGTAAGACCTCTTGCTACTATAAATGGCGTCACCGCATGAAACGGTTATTTATATGCAGTCAGCAGGCTAATTTACTGCAGTCCTCTTGCACGAAAATAATGGCGTTCACAGCTTGAAACGGCTATTTATAGTAGCCGTCAGCAAGGCCTAACTTCACGCAGGTTGCCTCCCACAACAAATGAGTTTCATTATACTTTCCTTCTTGCACAAAAAAAGTTTTTTACCAAACCCTTCCACCGTCATGTCTCAGTTGGTTTTGATCTTTGAAACATTGTTTGCGCCTTTCAGGCAGTGACCCATAATCAGAGATGATGGATAGTTTTTTCTTTCGCTAAGTTTTTAGTAAAAGAGCACCACTTAGTTAAAAATGGAATCAATTACGTAACAGTCGAGAGATTATCTAAGCCATCAACATCTCTTTCAGTAATATTGCCGCAATCTCTTTCTAAAATCTCTTTGTGGCAACCGACAGCTTTCAAGGTAGCTGAGTAGTTCGTTATTGGTTAGTTCTCGTTTTTCTTTCCCCCACCTTCCAAAAACGCAATACTGCTCTTTGGTTACAAAGGTAAAAAACAGCGCTCCCCTAATTTTCTTTTGTTTATATACTCCATCATAAGCTTGTAGTATTGCATATGATCCTCCATAACCAGAAAGTTGGTCCTTCTGTAAACAAAGCACCGTTCCGTCTCCATTAGAAGCCATGGCCTAAATGGCCGGCTCTTGCGGCGTAGTAGTGTTGGCCGGCATGGAGTGCCACGTAGCAGTCTAAGAATATTCGCGAACATTAGCTGACGCCAAATAATGGGCAAGTTGCCCGCGGGCACTTGGCCAGGTAAGAGACGAATGCAGTAAGCTCGCGAGGCATGGTTTATTGATTTTTTGGTTAAAACATGGAAGCGCACAGGTTGGGCAAAACGAGCGCTCGGCTTGCACTGTGTTTATCTAGCGTGCTACGTGTGGGTGCGCGCGGTGTGTGTGTGTGTGTGTGTGTGTGTGTGTTTGCGAGTGCAGTTGTTATTGAGTGGTGTGTGTGTGTGTGTGTGTTCTGCCGCCTCTCTGTCTGTCGGTCTGTCTCTTCTGTCTTCTCTTCTCTGTCAGTCTGTCTGTTCTGCCGGTGTTCTCTCTCTCTCTCTTCCGCCACGAGGGAAAAGGAGGCTTTTAGCCACTTTGCCAAAAATCGGTGGAGGGTGAAAGTGGTTAGGAGTCGGCTTTCCCTTTCTCTCCATGTAATGGGTTCTCTCTACGTGTGCTGATTTTTAATAGGCCGAAAAATATGCCTGCGAAAGGTCAGAGAGGACTTCCTTTATTATGGGTAAGAAACAGTACCACACCATGAAGCTTTTGACCTCCGACCCAAGCATTGTACCTGAAATGTGACCACCCCTAATAACTTTGTCATGAGCACCGAATTTTTGCCGAAAAGCAAGGAAAGAAAGCTCATCACTCGTACATGAGGAAAAGGCACAAGCGGCGACATCAGATGTGCAAACTACCCGTGAGAATGAAGGGGGGCGGAGGGAAGAGGGTGTGAGGGAGAGGGGGTGGGGCGTGAGGAGAGGAAGAGGGGGGTGTGAGGGAGAAGGGGGGTGAGGGAGAGGGGTGTGGAGGAGAGGGGGAGGGGTGTGAAGGGAGGAGGGTGGGTGAGGGAGAGGGCGTTGGGTGGAGGGAGAGGCGGGGTGAGGGTGAAGGGGTGTGAGGGAGAGGGGGGTGTGAGGGAGTGGGGAGGGGGGGGGGGAGAGGGGGAGAGGGGGAGCGCGGCAGGCCGGCTGACGAGAGCATCAGACAATCGGTCGTGCATTTCAGCAGGTTGTTCCAGGAGGCCGCTGGCGGCGATGCCCCCCCCCCCCCCCCCCCCCCCCCCCACCCCCCACCACCCCCCCCCCCCCCCCCCCCCCCCCCCCCTCCACGGTCAGCCTGGGTCGGCGATGGGCGTTCTGGCAATGATCCTGCCTTTCATCTCCGCACAACGCAGCCCCCCCCCCCCCCCCCCCCCCCCACCGGTCTCCTCTACTCGTCAGCTCCTACTCAACCCTGCAGACGTCTTGGACAGCGACAGCACTGTACACAGCTTCCTCCAGGACATGTCCTGGTCTGCCTTTCAGGAAATCAACTCCCCCCTCTCCTCCCCCCCCCCCCTCCTGCTAAAAATATCAAAATAATTGGGTGTAGTGGTGTGTGCGAATGCTCCGCTGTGTTAAATTGCATAAATCAAACTCTGGCAACAATATCCCAGTTGTGAGCTATGTCTGTTGGTGACTTAAAAAAAATACTATTCATCACCCCTAGAAATGGCAAATATTCACACGACGTGAAGAGATAGAGAAGGGGAGGGAGGGGGGGGGGAGAGACAGACAGACTGACAGAGAGAGAGAGAGAGAGGAGAGAGTAGAGAGAGAGAGAGAGAGAGTGAGCGAGAGAGTGTGTGTGAAGAGAAAGTCACAACCTTTAAGGGGTTGCTCATATCCCCTCCACACCATCCCAGCCTAACTATATATATATATATATATATATATAGAGAGAGAGAGAGAGAGAGAGAGAGAGAGAGGGAGAGAGAGAGAGAATGAGAGAGAGAGAGAAGGAAAAAATGGACCGCAGAACCACTTGGTAGACTCCTTTAATGTGTCCAATATTTCGGTCCAAAGACCTTCCTCTGGGACGGAGCTGCAGACATATTATATTTTAATTATTTTTTTTTACTACCGACTAAAATTTACTACTGATTAAAACTATTGATTATAACAGGGCAGGGGGAGGGGGGGGGGAAGGGGGGGGGTCAAATGGAAGGGAAAATCCAGTCACGGGTCATTTGTGACAGGCAAGGTAATCAGATCGTAGGGGGAGGGGGAGCAGCGGTGAAGAGAGAGAGAGCAATAGAGAGAGCTGGGGGGGGGGGGGGGGAGAATTAGGACAGAATGGAACGCATGGGGAGGGGGGGGGAGGAAGAGTAGTGTTTAAATGGGAGTATATAGCGGGGGAGGGGGGTTTAAATAACTTTTTACGTTTATATATATATAACCTACTCCACACCTACGTCGTGGAAGCGAACCCCAACAACACACCAGCCAGAACGGTGACCCGTTTGGCCACAGCTTGCAAGATGGCGGACAGCCCTCGACAAAATAAGCAGTTTTCGACCGTGATCTTCCGCACAATAGTCCTCTTCAGACAAGAACATGGAGCAGAACGGAGGAGACGAGCTGCACGAGCATAGCGACCTGTCACCCACTGCTAACCTTGTCAGGTAAAGGGATGGACGGGGGGGGGGAGGGGGCGAGGGGGGTGTGCAGAACGATAGAATAGATATGTAGTGACGCACGGTTTCTGCGCACGTAGGCGAGCTCAGCGGAAGTGCACCTCGCGTGAGAAGTGTTCACTGACACTCAGGTAAACAAGCCGACGAACTCCGGCAGTACGACACGCGAGCTTGAAGAGTGCGGTCTTACTAACTTGTTGTTAGGTTAGCGACGCAAGGCCTTGAGGATAGAGCGGACTAGCTAACTTGTAGTTAGCTAGGGAGCTCGACACTCGGCCTTGAGGAGAGCGGACTAGCTAACTTATAGTTAGCTAGGGAGCTACGTCGTACTACAGTACACTAGTGACAGACCAGTGCTGGGGCCTCCAGTTACCAGGAGACAGTTTTGCCCTAGCACTGCGACAGTACACAGACGGACACAACGGCTAGGACGGTTTGCACACACGGCAGCAC
>JAFLJL010003858.1:0-19206 GCA_018398815.1 Conus ventricosus
TGAAGCTGAAATGTGTTTTGTACGCACACTTTTGTAAGTATGTCAGTGAGAATGTGTGGGCGCACGCGCGCGCGCGCGCGCGTGTGTGTGTGTGTGTGTGTGTGTGTGTGTGTGTGTGTGTGTGTGTGTGTGTGTGTGTGTGTGTGTGCGTGCGTGTGTGTGCGCGCGCGCGCGCGTGTGTGTGTGTGTGTGTGTGTGTTGTGTGTGTGTGTGTGTGTGTGTGTGTGGTGTGTATGTGTGCCCGCCACAGTATTTTCACATATGTGTTAAAGATTTTTCTACATTTGTGAAGCTATGGTTTCTGATTATTATTTCTATCTTTCGCCTTTGATAAGTTTACGAAGACAATGTACACCCCTTGACATTAGGGCTAGTTAGGCCAATGTCAATAAAAAGTGTCAGTGTCAGTGTCAGTGTCAGTGTCAGTGTCTCTCTATCTCTCTCTCTCCTTCTCTATCTCACTCTCTCTCTCTCTCTCTCTCTCTCTCTCTCTCTCTCTCCCTCTCTCTCTCTCTCTCTGATAGGTCTGTGGCAGTCATGACCTCTGTTCTCTCTCCCCTTTGACTCTGACTTTGTCTTTTTTTTCTCTTTCCTTTCTTTCTTTTTCCTTTTTTTGCCTTTCCTTTCCTTTAAAAAACAACAACATTCACTCACAGTCGTCTACTGTATCCCTGCTCTTATGGTCCGTTCTGTGTTTCATCAGGAAAGTTTGACAGTTTTTCTTCATCTGGTAGTAATGTATGACATCTCATCTCATCTCATTCCCGTGACGTAAGTGGCAATGTATGACATCTCATCTCATTCCCGTGACGTAAATGGCAATGTATGACATCTCATCTCATCTCATTCCCGTGACCTAGGCGGCAATGTATGACATCTCATCTCATTCCCGTGACCTCAGTGGCAATGTATGACATCTCATCTCATTCCCCTGACCTAAGATATATATATATAATATATATATATATATAATATATATATATATTATATATATATATATATATATATATATTATATATATATGTGTTGTGTGTGTGTGTGTGTGTGTGTGTGTGTGTGTGTGTGTGTGTGTGGAATTTCAGTCTTGTTCAGTATGTTTTACAAACGACGTCTCTGAGAGTGAAAAATGAGTTAGATGGTCTGTTCTCTCAGCCCTGCTTTATTTCACAAAGACGTCCACAGTGTGGCTACTCTGACGTGGTTTGACGTCCACAGTGTGGCTACTCTGACGTGGTTTGACGTCCCCCAGTGTGGCTACTCTGACGTGTTGTGACGTCCACATGTGGCTACTCTGACGTGGTTGGACGTCCACAGTGTGGCTACTCTGACGTGGTTTGACGTCCACAGTGTGCTACTCTGACGTGGTGTTTTTTCTTTCGTTGTTGGTTTCACGACAGATAATTATTTTATTTGTTTTTTTATTTATTTGGTTTTGAATGATTTGACCTTATCCAGACATGACATTTTCCCCTCCACGAGTTTAAACAGCGCTGACAATGTTCTGTGTGGTTGGATGCACTATAATAATAATGATAATCGAATAATAACACTTGAAGCTTGAAACCCGTCTGCAATGATGGACGTCCGTGCCCCAAACGACAGATGTGGAGAGAGAGAGGAGAGAGAGAGAGAGAGAGAGGGGAGAGAAAAGAAGTGAGGAGAGAGAGGAGAGAGAGAGAGAAGGGGAGGGGGAGAGAGGGGAGAGAGAGAGAGAAGGTTACTTTTCGTCAATCAGTTTAAAGAAATCCCCAAATTTTTCTGGCTTCTTTGTTTTTTTAGCATGATGTCGCAAGAGCCCCTGAACTTGTTCGTAAAGCAAGATCTAGTGCAAGTGATGTGACTGCTGCCCTGCTTTTGTTGTATTTCTGTTTACGTCATCAGTTTTGCTCGTTTCATTTTTTTTTTTTTTTTTAATAGGCACACATAAAGAAAAGTATTTCACTGGACAACAGCGACATTATTTACAACATCAAACAAAGCCCTTGTACATGTCACATAGTGTCCTCATAATTACATCATGACATTTAGAGAAAGTACGTTACATAATCATATTTCAGTCTTATTGTTCCATTTGATGCCAAAGGTCACGGACAACACCCAAAAAAAGGGAAATTATATTCTATGCATTATTATCCTTATTCTTGTATTAGTGGTATGTAAGGAAACCATTTTGTCCCGCATTCTGCATAATTCATCTCCATCGAGTACATGTGTTTCTCAATTTTATGTCTATAGCAAAATTTCCTTTAGAAACATTATTAGGTTGGGTTTCATCTTATTAATTCTACATTTGTATATGAAATATTTTCCCATTAAAAATGATTAAGTCTAACATATCATCTGTTTTGTTTTCTCATCAGTGCCAAACAATATAAGCCTACATTAAATGACATATCTTTTACAGTGGTGAACACTTACTTTTTAGAGTATTTTCAAGTTTTTTCCCAAAAGTATGTGCAAATTCACATTCCCACAAGTAGTGACTAATCGAATCTTTCTCTCTTTTTTACAGAAGTTACACATGTCACTATCCACAACCTGCATTCTTTTCAAAATACTGTTTGTTACAAAAATTCTGTGACATTTTTTAAAGCTGGAACCATTTCAGTTTTATTTCTTTTTATTTTCTTAATTCTTTTTAGTACGTCTGCCCAAATTTAAATGGGTATATTAAGACGCTGTTCCCATTCTTTAAAAGAGCTGATGTTTAAAACTTAAAACGTCTTCTATTCATAATATCATAGTGAATGCGTGCCCCTTTAGTGGCGCAAAAATTTTTTTTGCAACGCAAATTGTTCTGTCATTACTGGTATTACTTTCGAGTTTTATTGACATTTTCTTCGCATAGTCTTTTATTGATTGACGCAACTTATGTAATTTAGAAAATTGACCTCAGATCCCAGCTTCTCTGACATGTGTAAACGGCTAAAAAGTTCCCATTGTCGTCAAGTAAATGTTTGACCAAAAATATATGTCTTCATCCATTTCTTGTAAAAGAACGGTTTATTTCCCACTTTGAACTTTTCGTTACAAAAAATAGGTTCAATAGCTAGATCTGTTTTTATTTTTAATTCTGCACGGTTGCAAAAAAAATTATATGCCTGAAAAACATCTCTCCAAAAATTATTTATTTTGCGTTGTACAAATCTATCTGGTCCAAAATAAATCAAGGGCATCGTTTTTCAGGACAAAATGAATGTATTACTGTTTTCCATTTACAATTTTGCACGTAAAACTTTCCTAATCCAGGCGATTTTTAAGGCTTGGTATATATCTTAAGATTAGGTATTCCTAGCCCTCCTTTCCAAATATTTTGCACAGAATTTTCTTTTAATTTTTATCATTTTGTTGTTCCAAACAAACTTGAAACACTATTTTGCAACAAAACTATCTGAGAGTCTGGAGGGTTGGGCAGGAGGATCCACAAATATATCAGCACTGCTATCTACCTAGAGGGGTAATTACCTTTTTGACCATATTTTAAATAGATTTTTAACTTCTAAAAATTTATGTCAATTGATTTGAGTCATTTTGTCAGATTATTCGTAAACCACACCCCTTTAGGATTTTAAATTTTAAAGGGTTCCATTCCATTTTATATTAAGGGTAAGTACGTATTCGACGAATTCTTTTTTATCCCAAACCCAAACATTAAACGTTTTTTTCTTGTTTAGTTTAAGGTCCAGATATTTGCTCAAATTCATAGAGATCTGTGAACAACTTTTCATATGATTTCTTCCCTTCTTCCAGTGTAAAGGGTGGTGTCATCTGCAAACTGATTTGTCTTGAATTCTGTATTTTTTATTTTTATGCCTTTACATCTTGATCTTGCCTTATTTTGTTTGCTAGTATTTCGGCACATAAAACAAACAAATAGGGAGATATAGGATCTCCTTGTGGGCATCCTCTTCCAATAGAAAACCCTGAAGAAACCTTCCCGTTCACTATAACATAAAAACCTTATCTTTTCATAAAAGATGATATCCATTGCTGAATTCCTTTTCCGAACCGAAAGCACGTGAACCCTACTCATGTATGACCAGTCAACAGAGTCAAATGCTTTTTCCAATCGACAGATACTAATAATCCAGGCAAGCGGTTCACCTCTAAATATGAATTACATCATATATGGTTCTTAAAACTGTTCCTATGTATCTACCAGGAATGAAACCTGACTGGCCCTCATTTATGATTTGGGTAGAACAGATTTTATTCTACCTGAAATTACGGGGCAGAAGCAATTTTATAAGTAAAAATTTAGAATTGAAATTGGTCTCCAGTTCTTTATGTATTCTCGTGGCTTATCCTTTTGGTAAACCAATTATTATGCCTTTCTTTTTGGTGTTATAGACATTTCGCCTTTATTGTATCCCTCGTTTAATGAACGGACAACAAAATTCCCCAATTGTCTCCAAAAGAATTTTAAAAAATTTACTGTCATACCATCTGTCCCAGGACTTTTATCATTCTCATGTTTTTTAAGACTTTAGTAGCTTCCTCTAAGGTAATGGTCCCTCCAACTCATCGGATTCTGTTTGAGTTAGTTTGGGTAGATTATTGGCAATTTTTTTTAATTTCAATATTTTTACTTTCTTTTCTGCATATAAAATGTTTAAATAGTTCTTTGTTTCTTCTAACATAAGGTACCCTTTTGTTTTAAAATAGTTCCTTTGTTTTGTGACTATTTTGAGCATTCTTTTGCTTACAAAGTTTTTTTTTTTCCAGTGAGCAGAAGTATTTGTTTACTTTTTCCCCTTGTGACGCCCATTTTGCCCTGGACTTACTATTATTTCCTCCATCTTTGTTTTCCTAATCTCATTCAATTCCCTCTTTTTTCTTTTTCAGGGCTGCCACGTCCGCTTTTCCCAATAAAGGAGTTTGCTTTCCAAAGCTTGAAAATTTTTTTTTCAAGTGTTTTTCTTTCCTCATTTTATGTTTTTATTTTTATGAATGCTAAATGTTTTTTGTTTCTGCTCTATTTTCCATAATCAGAGTATCTAAGAATAACTGGTCTGAAACTGAGAACTGAATTTGATTGTTTGGGATTTATCAAGAGAATTTCTACTGTATTGTATAGCGCATTTGTTCCTTAATTTCTGTAATCTTTTCATTATAAGGTCTACATATATCTTATCTCTCAAAAGTGAAGAGTTAAATTTTCCCAAAAACCTTTATGTCTGTCTTCTTTTCTAAAAGGCAATGTTTAATATATACCAAAGAGTGATCTGTTTGTATCCAAATAAGATATCAGCATTTTTCAATATTAGTTATTAATGTATCGGACACTAAAAAGAAAATCTAGCCTGCTTTGTTGGAAGGGTTTTAGTCTTCTCCATGTATACCGTCTCGTGTCTTCATTCAAACTCTCTCCATAATATCAACTAGCTCTAGTTTTGTCATCATTTCAGTAACTACTTCCTGCGCATGTCTGTTATTGATATGTTTATAATTTGATAGTCAATACTAGGGTTAATAACCAAATTCCAGTCTCCCGGCTATTATTATGTTGGCTATGTTTAATTTTTCTACTTTCAACTGTATGTTTTCAAAGAAGGAAGGATCATCTTTATTTGGTCCTTTGATATTCCCAAAATTAAATCTTTTCCCATTGTATTAATAACCATTTTTATGTAATTACCCTGAAAAATCTTTAATTAATTTCTTATTTTGAATTGAAAAATTATTATTGAAGAGTATTGCCACGCCTCTTGATCTAATTGTTAGAAGCAAAAACACACTCGTATCCCCATTCACTTCTTATTTGGCGTTCTAATTTCTGTGTGAATGGTGTCTTGTAGAAAGTAAATAGAGTTTCTGTTTTTGTCTTAAAAACTGAAACACATCCTTTTTTTTTTTGATATCCCCGAGACCCTGGCAGTTCAAAGATGACATTGCAATAGATCCATACCTGTTCAATTATAGTTACTTTTTTGTATGACTTCTCATTCTCTAATGTGTGCCTATGGTTTTCCGTTATGCTGAACACAACAACTGACAAATGAACAACCAAGAAATTTAAAAACAAAACTTTTTTTGACCAAAAATGACAATTAAAAAAAAGACAAAAAAACATATGCACATACACAAAATGCCTACTGAAAATAAACAATCTACCAGACTACAAACACGTAAAAATTTAAAGTCAAAAATGAGTCAAAATTTGCTTGACCAACGCAGGCGAGCGGCAGGCGCAGGGGAAGAAGAAGAAGAAAAAGAAGAAGCAGAAGAAGAAGAAGAAGAAGAAGGGAAAAGAAAATAACAAGAAGAAAGAAGATGAAGAAAAAAGAACAAAAAAAAGGACGCAAAAAGACCTATAAAGGCAATGGAAAATATAGATAAAAGCATAATCAAACTAAGTCCCAAACCTGACTTTCGAAGGAAAAAAAGAAACATATGCTTTCCCTTCTGTAACCACGATAACTGAGTGAAATAAGCGAGCGCTCACACACATACCCGCGCCACACACACACCACACACACACACACACACACACTCCCCGCTCACACGCACCCCCACTAACAAGAAAGGAAAGGAAAGGGGTGAGCGGATCGGGTGTGGAATAATTCTCACGCGCGCGTATGTGTGCGCTAATGTACTTGTGAACACAATTCCACTGACCGTCTTTTTTGGGGCGACTCATTTTTTTTGTCACGTGCAAGCGTGGAGAGGGGGCGGAAAACGGTGGGGGGGGGTAGGGTAGGGGGGGGGGGTAAGTGGGGTTATGCACCGTGTGCATTATATATTAACAGTAAGACGGGTTGGACAAATGCCTCAGGGGGTGGGGGCGTGGGGGGAGAGTGGGGGATGGAGGCACGCGACATGGGACGAAAGAAAAAAATTTTCCTTTTAAAAAGGAAGAAAACAGGGTCCCGAGGGTAAATCTCCATGTAAAAAAAGTTCATGTATACAAAGAATAACTTTGTTAAAGCTCGTTCATTTTGTTGTCCTGAGTGTTGTGTACCTTGCCTGAAGAAGACCTAAGAGGTCGAAACGCGTTCTCTTAATTCGTTTGTGTACGTTTTCTGGCGGCGCTTTATCAATACCTTTTCAAAATTGTAAAACAAACATCGTTTATGACAAGATGGGACGTGGCCTCGGTTAACCCTGTGGGAGTCACTGCAGGCGCAGGACCTGTTCAGGCCAGTGTGATGTTCAAACCCGTCCGTGTGATGTTCACCTGTCCAGTGTGATGTTCACCTGTCCCGTGTGATGTTTTACCTGTCCACTGGGGTGTTCACCTGTCCAGTGTGATGTTCACCTGTCCAGTGTGATGTTCACCTGTCCAGTGTGATGTTCACCTGTCCAATGGGATGTTCACCTGTCCAGTGTGATGTTCACCTGTCCAGTGTGATGTTCACCTGTCCAGTGGGATGTTCACCTGTCCAGTGTGATGTTACACCTGTCCAATGGGATGTTCACCTGTCCCAGTGTGATGTTCACCTGTCCAGTGGGTTGTTCACCTGTCCAGTGGATGTTCACCCGTCCAGTGTGATGTCACCTGTCCAGTTGTGATGTTCAATTGTCCAGTGTGATGTTCACCTGTCCAATGTGATGTTCACCTGTCCAGTGTGTGTTCAATTGTCCAGTGTGATGTTCACCTGTCCAATGTGATGTTCACCTGTCCAGTGTGATGTTCACCGTCAAGTGTGATGTTCACCTGTCCAGTGTGATGTTCACCTGTTCAGGCCAGTGTAATCTTCACAGCTCACGCTCTGAAAACTAGCCTGCGGGTATGCCCTGAACACTCCTGTCTTTTACGGCCTGACATGCACCAACCCTTCAGCCCACGGAGATCACACATCAAAGCTAGCCTGTGGGTATGCCCTGAACATCCCGTCTTCAAGGCCTAGAGATGCAGCACCCTTCAGCCCACGCAGACCACCACCATCTTCCAGCTACAGACTGTCCCTTCACACTGAAAAAAACAATGTCCCAAAATAGGATGGGGTACGGAAAGCAGGGGGGTGGGGGTGAAGGGATGGCGTGGGTGGGGTGAGCGAGCGCGCGCGTGTTTGTGTGTGTGTGTGTGTGTGTGTGTGTGTGTGTGGTGTGTGTGTGTGTGTGTGTGTGTGTACGTGTGTGTGTGGTGTGTGTGTGTTGTGTGTGTGTGTGTTGTGTGTGTGTGTGTGTGTGTGTTTGTGTGTGTGTCCTCCTCCTCAGCAAGTGTGCGGAACACAGCCTCTGCATCACCAACACCTTGTTCAGGTTGGCGGACAAGTTCAAGACCACCTGGATGCACCCGAGGTCGAAACACTGGCACATGATTGATTTCATCATCGTACGCCAACGCGACATCAAGGACGTCCGGTGACCCGCGTCATGAGAGGTGCTGAATGCTGGACTGACCACAGGCTGGTCAGGGCTGTAATGACCCTGCACATACCACCGCCACACAGAAACCGACCAAAGACTGTCAGGCCTCCTACAATGTCGCCAGACTGAAAGACCCGACCTGCCTCTCCCAGTTCATCAATTACTTGAAGAAAAGCTCCAAGACGGTCGACCCCTGAAGATGGAACAGAAAACATGGTCCTCTTTTAAGGACATGGTCGCTGAGACTGCAAAAGAGGTCCTCGGAGCATAAACCAGAGCCCATGAAGACTGTTTGACGAGAACGATGAGAAGATCAAAGAAGCCCTCCATGTGAAGAACAAGTCTTACATCGAGTGGCAGAATGACCCATCGTCCGTCTCCAAACGCGAGAGATTCAAGACTCTCCAGGCCCAAGTGCAGACCGACCTACGTCTGATGCGGGACCAGTGGGCAGGACAAAGCGACTGAAGTCCAAGCTACGCCGACTCTCACAACGCCAAGAAATTCTTTGGCTCGTTGAAGACAGTCTTCGGACCCTCAGCATCAGGCTGCTCCCCGCTACTGTCCTCCGACGGCGCAACTCTGATCAAGACCAAGAAGGACTAAGCAAGCGCTGGCAAGAACACTTCAGCAACCTGCTCAACAGGCCCTCGTCAGTCGACTCGGATGCCTTGAACCAGACCCCTCAGCAGCCGATACAAGACACACTTGCAGTACCCCCCACCATAGCAGAGATCCAGAAAGCAATCCTCCAGACGAGCTCCCGGTAGAGCATCAGGAAAGGACGGAATACCTGCTGAGATCTACAAGGCGGCAGGCCCCAACGCCCTAAAAGCCTTTCACGATGCCCCTGTGGAGTATCTGGGAGGAGGAGAAGATGCCAGAATGACTTCCGTGACGCCCGATTGTCTCCCTCTACAAGAACAAGGGAAGCAAAGCCGACTGTGGGAACTACAGAGGCATCTCGCTACTCTCCATTGCTGGAAAGATCTTTGCCAGAGTCATCCTCAACAGACTCGTCACTGTTTCCGAGCAGAACCTCCCCGAGGCGCAGTGCGGCTTCAGACCCGGCAGAAGCACTGTCGACATGATGTTTGCTGTCAGACAGCTTCAGGAGAAGTGTATCGAACAAAACATGCCCCTATACTCTGTTTTCATTGACCTGACCAAGGCCTTTGACACGGTCAACAGGGAAGCTCTTTGGACAGTCCTCGAGCGCATTGGATGCCCGCCAAGTTTGTGAAAATGATCAAGCTCTTCCATGATGGCATGACCGCCAGGTCCTCTCCCAGTGGAAACGTGACGGAACCTTCGAGATCAGCAATGGCGTGAAGCAGGCTGTGTCTTAGCTCCGGTCCTCTTCAACGTCTTCTTCACCCGCATGCTGTCCCACGCTGTCCAAGACCTGGAGAAGGGAGTCTACTTCCGCTATCGTCTGGACGGCTCCCTCTTTGACCTTCGTCCGCCTCACTGCCAAGACAAAGAGCATCAAAGATCTCCTTCAAGAAGTCCTCTTTGCCGATGACTGCGCACTGGTGGCCCATGCAGAATCCGATCTGCAAACGATGCTTGACCGTTCTTTCTCCGATGCTTCAAAGCTCTTCGGCCTGACAATCAGCCTCGGCAAGACTGAGTGCTTCACCAACCCGCACCAAACACCAACCCCTCGCACCCACCATCGTCATTGACGACTCCAGCTTGCGACGTTGAACATTTCAGATATCTAGGAAGTACCATCTCCTGTGATGGCTCCCTGGACAGGGAAGTTGATGCCCGAATCAGCAAAGCAAGCCAGGCGCTGGGAAGACTCCGCAACAGAGTGCTTAGTCAACACAACATTCGGCTGACTACAAAACTGAGAGTTTACAACGCAGTGGTCTTGCCCTCCTCCCTCTATGGGTGCGAATCTTGGACACTGTACCGCAGACACGTCAAGAAGCTGGAGAACTTCCACATGCGAGCTCTCGCTCCATACTCGGAATCCATTGGCAGGACCGTGTTTCCAACCTCGAGTCCTGGACCGTGTCTCACACTACAAGTATCGAGTCCAGCTCATCAAGGCCCAGCTTCGATGGTGGGGCATGTCATCCGATGGAAGAGCACCGTATGCCAAGGCGACTGCTGTATGGAGAGCTTCTGCACGGCAAGAGAACCAAGGACGCCCAAAGAAACGGTATAAGGACTCGGTCAAATCAAATCTCCAGTGGTGCGAACTCAAACCAAAAGAACTAGAGGAGTGCGCCAGTGACCGACCTCTGTGGCGGCCACAATTCACAAAGCCGCTACCAACTTCGAAAGTACTCGACGCCAAAGCTGACTGCCGCCAGGGATCAACGCCACAGAGCAGCAGCAGCAGTGATCACGACAACGGACTTCCAGTGCCCCCACTGTTCCAGACTCTGCGCCTCCAGATTGGGGCTGCAGAGCCACCTCCGCGTACATCGATGAGCTGCAGAAACGCTAACGTCATCTTCGATCCGAAGGACTACCATCATCAGTGTGTGTGTGTGAGTGTGTGTGTGTGGTGTGTGTGTGTGTGGTGTGTGTGTGTGTGTGTGTGTGGTGTGTGAGAGAGAGAAAGAGAGAGAGAGAGACAGAGAGAGAGTGTTATGCGTGCATGGTGCGTGCGTGCGCGAGGATGTGGTGTGTGTGTGTGTGTGTGTGTGTGTGTGTGTGTGTGTGTGTGTGTGTCTGTGTGTGTCTGTGTGTGTGTGTGTGTGTGTGTGTGTTGGTGTGTGTGTTGTGTGTGTGTGTGTGTGTTGTGATTGTGTGTGTGTGTGTGTGGTGTGTGTGTGTGTGTTGTGTTTGTGTGTGTGTGTGTGGTGTGTGTGTGTGTGTATGTGAGAGAGAGAGAGAGAGAAAGAGAGAGAGAGAGACAGAGAGAGAGTGTGTATGCGTGCATGTGTGCGTGCGTGCGCGAGGATGTGTGTGTGTGTGTGTGTGTGTGTGTGTGTGTGTGTGTGTGTGTGTGTGTGGTGTGTGTGTGTGTGAGTGTGGTGTGTGTGTGTGTGTACACACACATATGTGTGTGTGTGTGTGTGTGTGTGTGTGTGTGTGTGTGTGTGTGTGTGTGACTTGAACCGACGTCTGCAAGATAAAGAATCATTTTGAAGTTGTGTCCCATTAGTTTTAAAAAAAATGCTTGAAGAATGTCACTATCCAAGGGCGATGCCGAGGCTTGACTCAGCTACGCAAGCAAGATACGCCAGCCGTCACTCCCATTTTTTTGGAATACCGGCCAAAGTAGTGATCTCGACACAGAGTCAAAAGCTTTTCTTTTAAATCAATAAAGGCGACACATAATTTACAGTTCTGTGGAAACTGTGTCTGTATTAACGCTAAGAGTGAAAACATCAGATCAACCGTTGAATAGCCTTTCTAAACTCTGCTTAATGCTATCGTGTCATGTCATTTTGCTGTACCCGCTAAGTACCTTACTATTGACGTCACACAAGGATATACAAGAGAGAGAGAGAGAGAGAGAGAGAGATGAGAAGAGAGAGAGGGGAGAGAGAGAGAGAGAGAAGAGTACTTGTGTGAATGACTCACCCTACCGAGTCACATGTTCTGTCACGTGTTTTCTGAGTATCGTCACATAGATACCGTGCACATTAACAAAGGTAGCATAGAGCCAGGGCAGCCTACGTTATCACAAGAGTTTCCACAAAAGCCAACGACACTTCGTTTCATACTCTATCTGATTTCAGACACTGGTCGCTCTGTGCACAGCACATTGCCTGGCAGAACTGGCTGCAACAAGTCCTTGAAAGACGGTGAACTGGCTACAACAAGTCCTTGAAAGACGGTGAACTGGTTGCAACAAGTCCTTGAAAGACGGTGAACTGGTTGCAACAAGTCCTTGAAATACAGTGAACTGGCTACAACAAGTCCTTGAAATACAGTGAACTGGCTGCAACAAGTCCTTGAGAGACGGTGAACTGGCTACAACAAGTCCTTGAAAGACGGTGAACTGGTTGCAACAAGTCCATGAAAGACAGTGAACTGGCTGCAACAAGTCCTTCAGAACGGTGAACTGGTTGCAACAAGTCCTTGAAAGACGGTGAACTGGTTGCAACAAGTCCCCTTTGGAAGACAGTGAAATGGCTGCAACAAGTCCTAGGAAGACAGTGAACTGGCTGCAACAAGTCCTTGGAAGACAGTGAACCTGGCTGCAACAAGTCCTTAAAAGACGGTGAACAGGTTGCAAACAAGTCCCTTGGAAGACAGTGAAATGGCTGCAACAAGTCCTTGATCAGCGTCTGAGTGCAGGGAGCGTGTGTGGGCCGGCCACGTGCTGCCAGCCTGGCTGTTCCAGACATGCAGGGGACGTGTGGGGTGCCGGCCACGTGCTGCCAGCCTGGCTGTTCCAGACAGTGCAGGGAGCGTGTGTGTGCCGGCCACGTGCTGTTGGTGCCAGCCTGGCTGTTCCAGACAGTGCAGCTAGCATCCTGTGACTGCACAGCCTGTCCGTGAGGGACTCCGCTGACCTCTGACCTCATTTCCGTCATTCCCAGTCCCTCCACCACCACACCAGGCCTACCTCCATCCTCCTCCCACCCCTCCAGTCCCCTCTGGACCTCCTCCTTCACCTTCCCTCACCTCCTCCCCCCACCCCCCACCCCCCGCCCCGCCCGACGTAGTGATGCTGAAGGCGGCCTCATGGCAGACCCACCCCTTGTCCGATCAGCCGGCCCTCCTCTCTGCCTGATGAGGGGCCTCATGGGCCCTCATCCTCCTCACCCTCATCACTACGCCATCAACACCGGCCACCACAGTCCACCCCCAGCATGACGGCGACACCACGTCTCTCTCCAGTTGCCTGCAGTCGCCGTCGTTGAAAACCATCATCGCTGTCCTCGTCGTCAGGCGGAGGTGTTGATGCGCCCACATCTGCAGCAACCTTAGCGCAGGAATCGACTCCATCGTGTTATTCTCCTGTCCCTAAGACAGGTAGGTTGGGGTGGGGTGGGGGTGGAGTGGGGGTAGGGTGGGTGGGTGGGGGGGGGGGGGGGGGGGGGGGGGCTTGTTGTGTGCGTACGATTTTTGCTGGCTTTTTGCCAAGTTCTTAAAAAAAGAGGGAGTACTTTAGAATGGGAACGAAGAAATGCTCTCTCTCTCTCTCTCTCTCTCTCTCTCTCTCTCTCCCCTTCTCTCTCATCTCTCTCTCTCTCTCTCCTGTGTGTGTGTGTGTGGTGTGTGTGTGTGTGTGTGTGTGTGTGTGTGTGTGTGGGGGTGTGTCTGTCTGTGTGTCCGTGGTCAAAATGTGTTCCACTCACACCAGACAAAACTACTGGGTCGATCTTTCTGAAAATGAGTAGGTATGTTCATTATGGGTCAAGGATGATGCCCGACGTTTTAGTTTACCGTTACAGCCGTTACTAACGGATGTAACGGCCTGTAACGCTTTTTCTTCTTTATGGAATATCTCCGAAAGTACTCGGCCGATCTTTGTGAACATTAGCAGGTAGTTCATTATGGTCACGGATGATGCCCGATGTTTTAGTTTACCCCGTTCCCGCCGTTACTAACGGCTGTAACATCATGTAACGGTTTTTTCTCTTTTTAGAATATATTAAAAAGTACTTCGCCGATCTTCCTGAAAATTTGTAGAAATGTTCATTGTGGGTCACAGATGATGCCCGATGTTTTCTAACGGCTGTAACGGTAAACTAAAACATCGGCATCATCCGTTACTAACGGCTGTAACGTCCTGTAACGCTTTTTTCTTCTTTATGGAATATCTCAGAGAGTACTTGGCCGATCTTTGTGAAAATTAGCAGGTATGTTGATTATGGATCAGGATGATGCCTGATGTTTTAGTTTACCGTTGTAGCATTACTAACGGCTGTAACGGCCTGTAAGTTTTTTTTTTTTCTTTATGGAATGCTCAGAAAGGACTTGGCCGATCTTTGTGAACATTAGCAGGTATGCTCACTATGGGTTACGGATGATGCCCGATGTTTTAGTTTACCGTTATAGCCGTTACTAATGGCTGTAACGGCCTGTAACGGGTTTTCTTCTTTATGGAATATCTCAGAAAGTACGTGGCCGATCTTTCTGAAAATTTGTAGATATGTTCATTATGGGTCACGGATGATGCCCGATGTTTACGTTTACCGTTAGAGCCGTTACTAACGGCCCATAATGGTTTTCTTTTTTATGGAAAATCTCAGAAAATGTTTGGCCGACCTTTCTGAAAATTTGTAAGTATGTTCATTTTAGGTCACAGACGATAGCCGATGGTTAACAGAATAGCCATTACTAACGGTTACACCAGCCCAAGACGGTTTTTCCTCTTTATGGAATATCTCACGCGTATTCAGGATAAACTGGGCGTACGTTTATATGCTTTGCATCTTGTTTCATTCTTTCTTCTTTTTTTTTCTTCCTTCATCCATCCATTCATTCATCTAGTCTATCCATCGTTGCATCAATCCATGTGACGAGTAGGGCTGGACGGTGTGGTCTCCTAGGAAATGGACTCAGAGTGTGGTCTCTGTACAAACGAAATGTAGAGTGATTTAAAAAAAAAATTAAAGTTTACCTCCAGGAAATGGACTCAGAGTGTGGTCTCTGTACAAACGAAATGTAGAGTGATTTAAAAAAAAATTAAAGTTCACCTCCAGGAAATGGACTCAGAGTGTGGTCTCTGTACAAACGAAATGTAGAGTGATTTAAAAAAAATTAAAGTTCACCTCCAGGAAATGGACTCAGAGTGTGGTCTCTGTACAAACGAAATGTAGAGTGATTTTTTAAAAATTAATGTTCACCTCCAGGAAATGGACTCAGAGTGTGGTCTCTGTACAAACGAAATGTAGAGTGATTTTTAAAAAATTAAAGTTCACCTCCAGGAAATGGACTCAGAGTGTGGTCTCTGTACAAACGAAATGCAGAGTGATTTAAAAAAATTAAAGTTCACCTCCAGGAAATGGACTCAGAGTGTGGTCTCTGTACAAACGAAATGTGGAGTGATTTTTTTAAAATTAAAGTTCACCTCCACCCTCTCTTCCTAGTGGTGGAAGGAGAAACGTTCCAGTATTAGGCATCAAAAGATTAATGTTCTCAGGACTGTTATGAAAAAAAAAAAAAAAAACAAGAATGGCTCAGGTGTAATGTACCTTAGGCGTACGTAGGCCTACTTAAAGTGCTTGTGCTCTGAGTAACAGACAGAATGGGAAAAAGGTTCATACATGAAATGATCAATGAGTAACAGACAGAATGGGAAAAAAGGTTCATACATGAAATGATCAATGAGTAACAGACAGAATGGGAAAAAGGTTCAAACATGAAATGATCAATGAGTAACAGACAGAATGGGAAAAAGGTTCATACATGAAATGATCAATGAGTAACAGACAGAATGGGAAAAAGGTTCATACATGAAATGATCAATGAGTAACAGACAGGCAGGCAGATGACGCAAGCAAATGATGCCTGCAGATGATACAGGTAGATGATACAGGCAGATGGTGCAGGCAGATGGTGCAGGCAGATTGTGCATGCAGATGGTGCATGCAGATGGTGCAGGCAGATGGTGCAGGCAGATGGTGCATGCAGACGATGCATGCAGACGATGCATGCAGATGATGAATGCAGATGATGCATGCAGATGATACAGGCAGATGGTGCAGGCAGATGGTGCAGGCAGATGGTGCAGGCAGATGATACAGGCAGATGATACAGGCAGATGGTGCAGGCAGATGGTGCAGGCAGATGGTGCAGGCAGATGGTGCAGGCAGATGATGCAGGAAGATGATGCAGACATGATGTTGATGACAGCCCGATGCCCAGTGTCCTGCTCTGTGTCACAGAGTACACGCTGGAGGTGCTGCCCCTCAACGAACATGACGGAGCCAGCGTCTACAGGACGGGGCAAAACGTCACGGTCATCTGCCGGAAGAAGACCACCGGAAGAGAGGACGGGCTGGAGGGGTCAGGACCAAGGTCATCATCTTTGGAACCTTACATCGCGATCCGTAGCTGTCATCGTTGTGGTCCCCACTTCATCTATTCTAGTAGGTTTTCCTTTTTTTCAAATGTATATTTCCTTTTCTTTCTTTCTTTCTTTCTTTTCTTTCTTTCTTTCTTTCTTTCTTTCTTTCTTTCTTTCTTTCTTTCTCGTTCTCTGACATTATTGCATGGTGCAACGAAAATGAGGATAACACCAATATAAGCATCAACAGGAACTACAAGAACGTCTACTAACAGTCAATTGAACTGGGTTTTTAGCTGCAGCTTTTTCAAATTCATGGTTCTCTCTGTCTGTCTGTCTGTCTGTCTGTCTGTCTGTCTGTCTGTCTGTCTGTCTGTCTGTCTGTCTGCCTGCTTGCCTGCCTGCCTGTCTGTCTGTTTGTCTGTCTGTCTGCCTGTCTGTCTGTCTGTCTGTCTGTCTGTCTGCCTGTCTGTCTGTCTGTCTGTCTGTCTGTCTGCCTGTCTGTCTGTCTCGATCGATGAAAAAAAGCGATCTAGTGCTTATTCCGTTTTTCTTTTTTTTCCTCTGAGTAAAAAAAAATCGTTCATTCATTCTCTCTCTCTCTCTCTCTCCTCTCTCTCTCTCTCTCTCTCTCTCTCTCTCTCTCTCTCTCTCTCTCCTCTCTCTCTCTCTCTCTCTCTCTCTCTCTCTCTAAGTTACACGCATGACAAACACGGATTCCAGCTTTGTCAGGCTTACACGAAATCTTTTTATTATTTGCTGATGATATATGTTTGATTTCGACAACTCCTTCAGGGATACAAAATCAATTGAATAACCTTGATAAAGCATCAGCTTCTCTAGGACTTAAAGTGAGCTTAAAGAAAACAAAAGTCATGGTGTTTAGAAAAGGGGGACATTTATCAAAAGCAGAAAAATGGTGGTATCAGGAAACAGATTGAAGTTAACAGTTAGAGGTATTTGAGATTTACTTTAACCACATTGCACTCGAAGAATATGCAGGTAGGGCTAAAGCCAAAATTGTAGAAATTATGAAAACAATGTGGAGTTTGGGAACAATGATAGAAATCTGTTTTTTTAAACTTTTTGATCCACAAGTGAAACCTATGCTTTTATATGCAGCAGGAGTCTGGGAACAGTCTCATCTACATGTAATTAAATTACCTCACTTGTTTGCAGGCAAACGTTTTTTGAATAACACCCGAATACCCCAAACGCAATGGTATCCTCTGTATGTAGATGGTACAATAAAATCAATGCGCTACTGCTTCAAACCCTGCAAAAGCTGTCACTCGCTAGACTACCAAATCAAGCATATAAATTGAAAAATCAAAATTATTTCAATATACTAGAGATCGGAGTATAAAAAAAAATGGTATCTTCGATAAAACATTGTTTGGATACTTACCGCTTTTCTTTGTTGTTTAAATGGTGGAGTGAATTATAAAAAATCTTTTTTTTGCGTGAACTTAAACAACGCATGAATGACTGTTATAGAAAAAAATTGGGATAGTAAAATACTTAATAGTGACAGATATTCAACATATCATTCCTTCAAATCCTATGGCAGCCTGAGAATATTTAACTGATAGTACAATTCATAAATTTTGCAGTGTCGTGAGATTTGACTTGGCATTAGTGATTTAAATGTCCATCAAAAAATCCACTTAACTCCAAAAACCGAGAGAACAGGAAAATTCTGATTCTAGCTCCCCCACCCCTCAACAAGTTTCGGGGTGGGGAGCTAGAAATCAGCATTTTCCTGTTCTCTACCTAGTAAACCCTACAAACATGCATACTGTGTAGGATTATCCGTTTTCAATACTAATTTACTAAACTTTCAGATGTTAGTTTTGCTTAATCCTATGTTTTTCTTGTTTGTTTTCAATAACATCATTTTCGCGCATACATGCATTAAATGAGTCTCTGTCTTTCATGTGAAATAAAACTACAGTCTTTAACTGTTCTCTAAAGTCTTTTAAAACCGAGTTATATTTTTGACATAAAATCCACACACTTATCCCAGCATGTCTTCCACTGAAAGCCAGTTTTGACAAAGTGTTTCTTTTTTTAACTATGTCTCTTTCTGCCGAACATCATCTATAATAAATAGTGTCTGTGTTCCTTAAACAGTCTATAAAAGAGTTCAAACACTCACTCAGTTTTATTGCTAGGATCAACTAAATATATTTTATCATCCGTCCATATAAACCTTCTATCCTGATATGCTTGTTCCATTTAATTGTTGGACAGAAAATCACAATATGATCAAAAATATAGCGATAACTGTTTGTAATAGGTCTAGGACAAATATTGTTTTCCCACAACCAGTCTGTCCACAAATTAATGAACAATGAGGGGTTTTTGTCATAAAGTTTAACTGCTCCATAGTTTTGTTATAACAAATTTAATTTAATCCAGTTATTATATTTATCATACTCTCTGTCAAAACTTGTTCAGTATAATAAAACCCTATAAGGCCTAAATGTGTAAGATTAATCCAATTCAGTTCTGTAAGATTGTTTCTATTTAGACTAATATTGATTTTTTTGCTTGTTTTTATGACCTTAATATCCTCACCATTTGTGAAGAATGACAACAGTAACTTTAAGTTTTTTCAACGTCTAAGTTTTGCCAGCTAATTAGAATTCCTTTTAAAAGGACGTCACTAACGCCCACAACCCCATCCCTCTCCACATCTTTAAGACAGAAATTTCAAATATCATTGTGAACGTGTCTCCTAATTTCATTTGCGGAATGAACTGTATTTTGTAGAAGCATCTTTCAAAACTGATTCTTTTCTGTGGAGGATGTACGTTATTCCATACGGCTTTATTTCAATCTCTTTCCGACTATTGTCCCTGGCATAAGACTTACATGTAAAGGGCCAAGTTGAATGCTTTTCTGAAACTTTTGACGCTAAAAAATGTAATGGCTTATGAATTCAAATTTTATGTTTT
>JAFLJL010003859.1:0-7500 GCA_018398815.1 Conus ventricosus
AAAAATTTTTAAAAAATAATTTTGGGGGTTTAAAGTTTTGTTTAAAAAACAGCCCAACAACCCCTGGGTAAGAAAAATTTTTAAAATTTTTTTCCAAAAAAAAAAAACCCACCCACATACCCCAAAAAGTTTTTGGGGTTTTTTCACAATTTTAAATCTGCCACTCACCGCCAAGTTTTGCCCGTCCTCCTCATCCAGTACTCCCCATGGCATCACAATTTTTCTACTCTGACCGATTGACCAAAAGTCAGCACTTCTTCTTCACCACCCTTCCCCCAAAGTTCCGATGTTCCTCCCCACGGCGTTAAAAAAAATAAAAACAAAGAAAAGAAAAAGAAAAACAATTGCCTTGTTATTGTTGACCGAAATCCCCCAAAATACACGGGGCGCAGACATGTAAATGTCAACAAACCCTTTTCCACTCTTTAATTTTTTTTCACACCACACCCACACACACACAACACACACACACACACCAACACACACCACACACACACAAAACCACACACAAAAAACCCCAACCTCTCCTCTCTCACTCTTTAAATTGTTCAAAAAACACACACACAGACACACACACGTGAAAACCCACAAAATTACACACCACATGAACATAACTTTTACAAACAAAGATTATACATGCACAATATGCACAACACATGAACCAATTTTTACACAAAAAAAAAGCTAATCGGGCCAAAAAGGCCAAATGATCTTCACCATAGCTATCTGTAAAACAAAGAATTTCACTTTCAAATTCGCTAATTAAGTCAAATTGTGTTCAACAACATGTGTTCATAGAAGTTTTAAAATCAACACTCTAGAAGATTTTCCCTTCAATGCAAGCTTTACAAGAAAATCTGAAAAACTAAAAAGACTAACAGTCAGTAACTCTTTTTTCTAGAGATTAAATCCTATAAAACAACATTTTCTCCTCACATTTATTGTTTGTTTTTTTTTGTTTTGGGGAAGGAGGGAAACGGGGGTAGAAAGGAGGATGGAAGGGGAAAGGGGGGGGTAAAGGGAAAAGGGGGTTAAAAATTGGGTCTTAAGCTAAGAAAAATAGCCTTTCTTTTTAAATTTTTCAAAAAAGCAAAGAAAAAAGAAAGAAAGAAAAAACATCCATTCTCTGCCTGCATGGGGCATAAAAGGGGCCCTTCAAAGGCACCGCATGGCCCCTGTCCTCCCCCCCCGGGGGGTGGGGTCCCCCCTTTTCGGGCCCCCCCCCTTTTTCCCCCCTTCATCGCCCCTCCACGGCCCTGGAGACTTTTTTGGGGGCAGTGAATGTGGTGTATACAGCCCAACCACACAGTTTTCCTCTTTTTAACTTTTGCCAAAGGGGTTCTTGGGCCTGCAAGGATATTATTTGCTCCCCAAAAGGGTCTTGTTTTCCCGTTTTCCCAAACAATCCCGACAAGCCCCCTGAAGCTTTTAGTTCAAACTCGGATTCTCTTGGGGGTCTCTGCGTCATTCCATTTTCGCAGCCATACACAGGTTTGGACAGCCCCAGGACTTGTACAGCTTCTTTTTTTCGTAGGAAACTGATCCCCGCTCTTCCAGATTTTGTTTAGTTTTGCCATTGCTGCTGTTGTGATCGCTATCGGTCTTGATTTCTTTTGTAGAGCGACCGTCTTTGGGAGGTGGCCCCAAAGGGTTTTTTTTAAAGCGCCCATTCTTCAAGCTTTTGTCTGTTCAGTAGTTTTCAGCATGGTTTGGTTGCTGTTGACCAGACTTGCTTTTTCTGTGCCACCCCCATTCCATAATGATATCACCTCCCTTTCTCCAGTCCTTTTGTCAGCTTAGTTTTTCGTTGCGCCTCCATCGGTCATGCATCGCAAAATATTGAGGTTTTTCCTCCAGGGACAGGGGAGGGGAATCAGGGGGGTTTCACGCATGATGTTTTCCGGGAAGAATTGAACAGTACGGAGATACGGGCACCCTTTGAACGGACCCAACTGGGGTCTTGAAGTACCCCCTATTTTTTGTTGAGGAGGACGACGCTGGGGGTGTTTACAGCACCGGGAGGGTTTGGACGAGCCCCCTCCTCTATGCCAAACTTTCGGCACCTCCCAACCCTTGTGCCACCCCCGTCAAACGTTTTTCCAAAAAGTAAAAAAAATTGGGGAACGGTTTCTCGATTTTTGCAGATGTTTTCCATCAGTATCCGGCAGGAAGATCTTTTCTTCTCCATCAGTATCCGCGGGTAAGATCTTTCTAATTGCTTCGCCGCCATATCCACTTGTTCTTCCGCCAGGTTTTTTCCGCCTCTTTTTTCAGTGATTCAAGATGACTCTGAGAAAGATTTTACTGGGTGGCAAATGAGACTTATTGTTGTGTATTCGGAAATGGCGAAATTTTTCCCTTTTGGGGCGGGGGGATAATGAGTGATTGAGTCCATTCGTGGGCCACGTTTTGTCTCCCAGATCTTTTACAAACGATGTTACTAGAGTGACCAATTCCTCCCCCTGTTTGAGCAGCTCGCGGGAAAATGTCTCCCAGGGGATTTCCCTGCCGGGAAAGGCTCGGATGGGTTCTTCCCCTTTTTCTCTCATCCGGTAGTGTGAGGATTCCCTGATGGTGTTTTTGTCCCCCCCAAACAGACGTCGCTGGCTGTACTAGGGGGTAAAGTCTTGGCAGTACTGTGTCCCCTCTTTTCAAAACAGCGGGGTTTCTGCAGCAGCTCGCCTAGGTATCCTCATGACTGAGGGGTCGTTTTGCTTAAAAGTGTATTCACCTTCAAAAAAAAAAAAAAAACCTCCCACAACCACCACGCCTCATACAAATATATTTCCATGAAACCCAAATTTTGAAATTAACAATATACCAATTTCCCTCGCTCATTTTAAATTTCCAACCCTTTCCTCCCCGTTATCACCCCCCCCCCCCCCCCCCCCCCCCCACACACACCAAACAAGCGCCTGTAACGTCTTGAAACAAAAACTCACCTTCTTTTTCCCGGGGAAGCCTGTCTTTGCCCCTCCAACCCTTTGTCTTTTAAAAATGATGCTTTTTCTGTGGGTTTTTAATTCCTTCAGCAATTTCGCGACCTGTACAACACAAAAATGAAACCAAGACAAATTTTGTCATTTTAATTTTTTTCATTCGCTGGGGACAGGAAAAACCAAAGGAAAACATATTTGACTTTTTGTGGTGATGAAAACGCGACAGCACTGGGGGTGGGGGGTGTGAGGGAGGTAGATACAAAAAAAATTTCAAAACCCAAAACAACGCACAAAGTGACAAATGATATCAGCACTAGCATAGCAGGGGCATAGCCAAACTCATCTCTGTAAACATACTTCTGACCTTTCGAAAACTCATTTTCTCCTCAAACTTCCCCCCCTTTTTTCCCCCGCCTAAATTCTTTGTTTCATGAGAACATCCCAGATTTTTTAAAAATTAAAGATAAAATTTTAGGGGAAAAACCCAAGGCTTCGAGGAGAGACACTTCTTTTTTTCTGCTACAGGGTGATACTCCTGCGGACACTGCCTGTGAGCAGGGAGTGGAGTTTTGTGTGATGACCGTTTTCTATCCCGCCATTTAAGGGACCATACTCCACTCGGGGAAGATCATGCTAGTGCACTGTCACCAACCCAAAGGCCAAAATGGCCTTCTCTTCCAAAGTTGGGGATGGGATTTTACTGTTGCAAGAGTTATGCATCGTTCACACACGGGCCCGTTTATAGTTCTTCAAACTGTATTGGAAGGAGTCAGAAAACCCAAATTTAAAAATCCGAGGGGAAAAAACCCCCGTACCGAAATTCGAAAACCCCCAACCCCAGGTCACGATCCGGGGCCTACCAAATGAGTCTATTCCGGCCCCCCAGAGGACTACAGAGAAGGGGAAGCAGAGACAGAGAGAAGAGAGGGGGGGGGGGGGGGGCAGACATAAAAGACAGAGAAACAGGTGCGTAGAGAAAAAAAGGAAAAAAGTACAGTCAGGTGCCAAGGCATGCCAAAAATGTTTAAGTCGGGGGAATTGGCATTGAAGACAGCTAGACTGCCAAGCTTGATCCACATCAGCACCTGATAGAGATGAAGGCCTCAGGAACTATAACTGCTGAAAAAATGGCATATGCTGCATTCCACAGAAGTTAATCAGTAGGGTTTCTATCATATGCTAAGTCAGGGTAGTCTGTGACTTTGTAGTAAAAACTTAAAAAGAAAGCAGAAGTGCATCGTGATCTTTCCACCAATATCTCATACTGCTACTTAGTATGCTAAAACTATAAAAGTCATTCACAGAGATAGTGCAACTAGCTTTGGGCCAGTGATGGGTAACGCCAATGTTTTGTCGCTGGATTAAACTAAAAAAAAAAAAAAAAACTTAAAAAAAACTACTGGTAACCCTGAATTCAATACAAACGAAAAACTTATAAACATTAACTTAAGTACATTTTTAATCTAATGTCAATTGCCTCAGACTGCTGTATGCCTATTGTGTGGCTAGTATAATTACTGGAGTTGCAAACAGACACGATTATTATACCAAAAAAAAAAGGACCATATCAATTTCTATTTGATTAAGATCTTTCTTAACCTTTCCCATACCTCGCCTAAAATTTTGCGCGCTGTACTTCGTGGGTGTGCAGAAACCCATGCTTTCTAAGAAGGAATAACCCCTCGCCGTAGGCCGTGGGTGTACAGTAACCCATGGTTTTTGTATAGGAGCTAACCCCTCGCCGTACGCCGTGGGTGTACAGTAACCCATGGGTTTTGTGTAGGAACTAACCCCTCGCCGTACGCCGTGGGTGTACAGTAACCCATGGTTTTTCTCGAGGAAGTAAGACCTTGCCGTACGTCATGCAAATTTGACTTCTATGATAACTTGAAAATATAAAGGTAAAGAAAAAAGGCACCTTTTGGAGAAGTCTTCAACGTTTCGTGCTGTAAGCACTTGGTCACGAAGTGAAGTGTTGAGGTTGTAGGGGAAGCTGGCAGGTTTCTTGTGACCACAGTTCAGCCAAAAAGGTAGGGGAGGGGGTGGGGGAAAGGTGAACTGTATTTATATGGTCAACAAAAGGGGTGGGGCAAAGAGGGGGGGGGGGGGAAGGTGGGAGGGAGAGGATCATCTGGGTGGTGGTTTTCAGAGAAAGGGGAGGGGGTGGTGGTAAGGAAAACATGGTTTTAGAACATGGGGGGGGTGGGGGGGGGGGGGGGGGGGAGCAGGAGGGGGGGGGAAGGGGGGGGTTGCAGCTTGAGAGAAACAAGTTTATTCCCTGACATTGAGTCCGTAAGGACTCAAAGTGCCAAGGCGTTGTATTAGCTGACCAGTTGTTTCAGCCTCTTGTCCAATCCTTGCCAACATATGTGAAAGATACCAATCACGCTCTACAGATCCTGAACAAATACGTCTTCCCACAAGACACTGATACCGTTTTCTGTTTACTATGGATGTTACTTCACTATACACTAACATCCCGCATCAAGATGGGCTGTCTGCTGTGAAACACTTCATGACCCAGAGTTCCTTGAAAGTTGACACAACTACTATTTTACGCTTGACAGAGCTTGTCTTGACCCTCAACACTTTTGAGTTCGGTGATGAATTTTATCAACAGACAAAGGGAGTTGCAATGGGGACACGAATGGGTCCATCCTATGCTTGCCTGTTCATGGGCTACGTTGAATCCCAGATCTTCTCCCAATTTCCTGGACACTACCAGAAGTCTTTAGAAGATTCATCGATGATTGCTTTGGCATATTCACGCTCCCTAAGCAAGAACTTCTTGACTTCATTCAGTTTGCGAACAACTTCCATCCATCCCTCAAGCTTACCTATGAAATTTCTGACTCGTCCCTTGCTTTTCTCGACATACTTGTCAACATCCAGAAAGACTCACGATCCCTCCATACTACAGTACTTATAAACCAACAGATTCTCATTCGTACCTTCTCTTCTCATCCAGCCACCCACCTGCATCGAAAGACAGCATCCCTTTTTCCCAGTTCCTGAGGCTGCGCAGACTCTGTAGCTCAGACAGGGCTTTTGTGAAAGAGGCAACAACCATGGCTACTTTTTTCACTGCCAGAGGCTACCCTTTAGCCTTGATACAATCAGCCCTTGAACGAGCCAAGTCAATTCCGAGATGCCAAGCTCTCAAAAGCAAAGAAGCGGATGCTGTAGAGACGGACCGATGCATACTGACTTTGACCTATCAGTATCACCCACACAACATACCCGTGAAAAACATTCTGTGTCACAACTTCTCGATCCTTAGGAACGATCCAACACTGAAAGATACATTCAACCAACCTCCACTTGTGGCTTTCAAGAGGACAAAAGCCTTGGTGACCATCTTGTGCATGCTGCCTTCCATTCTACATACCCTTCTGCTCAAACTGGCAATTTCCCTTGCAAGAAACCTAAATGTAAAACCTGTACTTTTATTAACCCTGCAAGTGCAACAAACTATCCAAGGCCCATCAGATCATAAGTTTCAGGTGAAATCCCATTTCACATGCCAAACTCAAAATGTTGTCTATGTCCTGACCTGTACCTTGTGTGCCATGATGTATGAAGGAGAAACATACAGATCACTCAATGATCGCTTCAAAGAACACAGGGACAACATTCTGACAGGAAAAGATACACCAGTGGCAAACCACTTTACTTCTGAACACCATAACCTGTCGCACATCAGAGTGGCAGCGCTTTGGTGCAATCCATGGACAAAAAGAGGGCCAGTACCGCACATTCATGGAAAGCCAGCTAATACAACGCCTTGGCACTTTGAGTCCTTACGGACTCAATGTCAGGAATAAACTTGTTTCTCTCAAGCTGCAACCCCCCCCTTCCCCCCCCCTCCCTTCCTCCCCCCCCCCCCCCCCCCCCCCCCCCAATGTTCTATACCATGTTTTCCTTTCCACCACCCCCTCCCCTTTCTCTGAAAACCACCACCCAGATGATCCTCTCCCTCCCACCTTCCCCCGCCCCCCTCTTTGCCCCACCCCTTTTGTTGACCATATAAATACAGTTCACCTTTTCCCCACCCCCTCCCCTACCTTTTTGGCTGAACTGTGGTCACAAGAAACCTGCCAGCTTCCCCAACAACCTCAACACTTCACTTGTGACCAAGTGCTTACAGCACGAAATGTTGAAGACTTCTCCAAAAGGTACCTTTTTTCTTTACCTTATATTTTCAAGTTATACGGAAAAGGTACAGCAGTCAACATTTCTTCATATTGTGACTTCTATGAGATGAGAGTCTTGCTACTTGCGTCAAACGGTTGTTCGTTGTTGTTTCTCAGTGAATAACTGTGCACAGGCAGCCGCATGAATGTGCGTTTATCTGTGTGTGTGCATGTGAGCATTATTGCCTGTTTGTGCGAGAGAGAAAGAGAAACAGGAGAGAGAGAGAAAGTGTGTGTGTGTATGTGCATGGAAAGACATTTATATATATATAATATATATATATATATATATATATATATATATATATATATATAAACAAACTAATAAATTCCAAGGATAAGTACCGAGCACCGTTCCAGCAACTTAC
>JAFLJL010003859.1:12500-18576 GCA_018398815.1 Conus ventricosus
TGCTCAGAGTCATCTTGAATCGACTGAAGAAAGAGGCGGAAGAACACCTGGCGGAAGAACAAGCTGGATTCAGGGCAGGCAGAAGCACAGTAGAACAGATCTTCACCTGCCGGATACTGATGGAGAAACATCTGCAACATCAGAGAGACCTGTTCCACAACTTCATTGACTTTAGGAAAGCGTTTGACAGGGTGTGGCACAAGGGTCTGTGGCAGGTGCTCAGAAAGTTTGGCATAGAGGAGGGTCTCGTCCAAACCATCCAGGGTCTGTATAACACCGCCAGCAGCGCAGTCCTCCTCAACAACCAGATAGGGGACTACTTCAAGACCACAGTTGGAGTCCATCAAGGCTGCCTGCTATCTCCCGTACTGTTCAATCTCTTCCTGGAAAACATCATGCGTGTCACGGAACGCTAAGCCGGACGTAAAAAAAACAAAACCCTCCCACAACTAACCCATTAAACATATAACACGCCACACAAGAACTGACAATAAAACAATTTTATTCCCGACACAACAATCAATGACCGGAATCTTCTATATATTCGTCTCAGACCCCAGCCTGAAACACACGGTTCCTACGGCCAAGGCCGCCACAACCAGTTATTTAACCCCTTTTCCAGTCACGGTGTGCAGTGTTTCTCAGATCCGCAGATTACACATAGCATAATACAAATCATTTTTTTTTTTCCAAAACCAATTCCCCAAAAGAAAACAACAACCAAACTATACTAACTTCACTTAACTATGTTCATCTTAACATATAATTCACTGCGCACATTCACCCCTTCAGTCATACCCTTTTTAATCAACATCCATCCTTCATGTATGCACATCCAAACCCAATGTCTTCAGGTGTTTCAATGTCACACACACAAAAAAAACAAAAAAAAAAACAAAAAACCATGCCACACGACGACAACGTTGACAGTCTCACGACGACGACAGCGACGGTGACGGTGACCAGACGAACCTGCCTGCCGAAGACGAGAAGACACAACAGTAAACACACCGGCTTCCACAACAGTGGAGTCACAGCAACGGCGATAACAGCAGTGGTGACACACTAACGGCGACACAGACAACGGCGACCAGTGACAGTGACACACTGGCTTCCACATCAGTGGAGTCACAGCAACGGCGATAACAGCAGCGGTGACACACTAACGGCGACACAGACGACAGCGACCGGTGACAGTGACACACTGGCTTCCACATCAGTGGAGTCACAGCAACGGCGATAACAGCAGCGGTGACACACTAACGGCGACACAGACGACAGCGACCAGTGACAGTGACGCACTGGCTTCCACATCAGTGGAGTCACAGCAACGGCGACCCAGCGACAGCGTCAGCAGCAACAACGAGCAACGGCGCCAACGGCAACAGTGGCACCAGCTACGGCACCAGCAGCAACGGTGACACCAGCAACGGCCAGGCTGTAAAGACCCGGTCGGATGGGAGGAAAAGGTAAAGGGTTGTAGCACCGGACGGGGTAGGGACTGGGTCAACAGTCCGGCACAGCAGGATGGTGGGAATGCGCCCTCACCTGCTACAACACCAAACGACGACAACGACTGCAGCTGGCCACCCCAGCACCTGAACCTCAGGGTTGCAGCACACAGAAACACAGATGACTTGCACGACCAAGAGCAACACGCTCACGAGGGCCGGCTCACCATGTCGACCGAAGTCGGACCCCACAGCACAAACGCTGGCACCAGAACAAGAGCCCAATTGCTCTGCTCTTCACCAAGGATTTGACCGAAGTGATAGCCACCCGGCCCCACCAAACTTTAAAGCCTGATGACTCAGCACTCACTCCTTGCTGAGTTCTGAACTCTACAACACTGCACGTGCAACGGGACTCCACACGACACTAAACAGGAGACGGAAGGCTAACCCCCTCTATCCCCACACTTATCCTTTCCCTGCCTGTGCCTGGTAGCAAACGCACACCCAGTACATGAATGGAACATACAGGTATCCAACACCCCCACCATCCTTCCTGAACCCAACAACTACCATATATGGCCCGGTAAGCCTACACCCCCATCGTGGAATGATGCCACGAATCGATACAGAGCCGTCGGCGCGTCTGTACGATTTCCGCGCTGATACAGATCGGTGACAATACGTGAAACCCTCCATGACTTCCACTCCACTGTCTCCATCGGAGGAAGAACCATCAATAATCTGAGGTTTGCAGATGACATCGACCTGATGGGAGGCAGCAACGAAGAACTACAAGACCTGACAAAGAGACTGGAAGAAAGGGCAGGTGCATATGCAATGGAAGTGAGCACAGAAAAAAGCAAAGTCCTGGTCAACAGCACAACCAACACCCATGCTGAAATCTACATGAACGGACAACAGCTTGAAGAAGTGGGCGCTTTCAAATACCTTGGCGCCACTCTCACCAAAGACGGTCGCTCTACAACAGAAATCAAGACCAGACTAGCGATCGCAACAGCAGCAATGGCAAAGCTAAACAAGATCTGGAAGAGCAGGGAGATCAGTTTTCCTACAAAGATGAAGCTGTACAAGTCCCTGGTGCTGTCCATCCTGCTGTATGGCTGCGAAAGCTGGACCATGACAGCAGAGACCACCAAAAGAATCCAGACGTTTGAAACTAAATGCTTCAGGCGCTTGCTCGGGATCTCTTGGCAAGACCGGAAGACAAACGACCTTGTGAGGAGCCAAATAACATCACTTGCAGGCCCCCAAGAACCCCTCTTGGCAACAGTCAAGAAGAGGAAGCTGTCGTAGTTCGGGCATGTCATACGCCACAATTCACTGCCCAAAACAGTCATCCAGGGCACCCTGGAAGGCGGCAGACGAAGGGGACGACAAGCCAAATGCTGGATGGACAACATCAAAGAATGGACCAGGATGGATGGCCCTACGCTGATGCGACAGGCAGAGGACAGGGCCGGATGGCGGTGCCTGGCTTCGAGAGTGTCTCTCATCCCTCCTCTACGCCCATCATGGGCAAGAGAATGATGATGATGATGATATTTAAAATGCCTAAAACAATTTTTTAAGTGCTCAACCCCTTGGGGAGCAACATTAGTTAAAACAAGTTAAAAGAGGAATCTTAAAACTATCTACAAATTTGTTTCGAGCGTGTTGCGCTGTCATCAGGATGATCCTGATGACAGCGCAACACGCTCGAAACAAATTTGTAGATAGTTTTAAGATTCCTCTTTTAACTTGTTTTAACTATATATATATATATATATATATATATATATATATATATATATATATTTTATATATTATATATATATATATATATATATATATATATATATATATATATATATATATATATATATATCACAATCAGCCGTGTCTCCCTGATGAGTCCAATCCAGCAGACGAAAGGCCTAGGAGCAGGCAATACATATAGATCTGCCTTCGAGAGGGATTGCGATGGTTCCCTCTAGCAGCTAGCGAAGGGTTTTCATATTTATAATAATATATTTTCGCCATTTTCTTCATCTTCAATTTTTTTTCTCCAAATTTCAAATCTTTGCCAAGTCATTACTATAATGACGGAAGAATTGTTAACCTGCACTTGTTTTCCCCCACTACTTAATTGTTCAGCATTATATCGTTTGGTCAATTAGTGGGCGATTGCATCTCTTAGGAGATCCAAGTAAACGTTGTTCTGCACAATTCTTAGCTGCTGACATTGCTTGGGTTATTGAACAGCAGAGCTGACTACTCAGACTGTTCCATATCTTTTGATCTCCTTTACATCCTCAAATGGATCCTCAAGCATAGGCTCAAAGATTGTCCCCTACATTTTATACCGTTCGTATAATGTTCTTAGTTTTTCAGCAACTTTTTTTTCCTCTCCACACTTTCGTTTTCTTTTATTTATACCTTTCGATGGCTGCTTTGGGGTGCTGTTGGATTCTTTTTTGAACGCTTGGTGGGGAGAACACCACAGAATTACGGACTGTGGTGTGTCTCTACTTGACCCCAAGAGCATAGACACAATCAGCCGTGTCTCCCTGATGATTCCGATCCAGCGGACGAAAGGCCTAGGAGCAGGCAATACATAGAGGTCTGCCTCCAAGAGGGATTACGATGGTTCTCTCAAGCAGCTAGCGAAGGGTTTTCATATTTATAATATATATTTTCCCATTTTCTTCATCTTTAATTTTTTTTCCTAATTCTATAATGATGGAAGAATTGTTAACCTGCACTTGTTTTCTCCAACTACTTAATGTTCAGATTATATATATATATATATATATATATATATATATATATATGTGATGGTGTGGAGGGGTAAGGCGTGTGCAGGTGAAGACAGGCAGATGGTGAGAAGTGCAGGAACCAAGGGACAGCAGCCAGTCAAGAAGACACAGTGGACGAAGCAGAGTTTTCTTCTTTTATTTGCCTTCCATGATAAGCTCAAACCAGGAACGCAGCCCTGGGAGCAATCTCTCTCGTACAGCACTCAGCGCACTGAGCACTCTCTCTGCCTCTCACGCCAGTCGCTCACATCATGGAACTCTGATCCATTCTCACACAACGCTCTACTTTTATAACAACGTACCGGGCCGCAAAGCCAGCAACACGGTGCCTCGCGAGGCCGGAACCAACAGAATTTTGTGTTTTCTATGGCAGCTTCAGTGTTGTCTGGCTCGCTGTCCGTTCAAACTATTAACACATATTTACTATCGAGGAAAACCTCAGAACACAAGGAATAAAATGCAGTAAGTCACATTTGACAATTTTGTTCCTGTACTAAATCATTGCTGATTAATGTCACAGAGTGAAGCCACTTTTAACGCGTTTGCGTCATATTTTCCTCTATTTCAATAAAAGATACTGAAGAGCGTGAAATAATTTTACAATGAATGAATAGCTGGCACTTCGGTCTTTTCATACATATAAACTTCATTTTCCGAGACAGTGTCTAAGTGGAGAATTGTGTTATTAAAATTTACTAGAAAACACAGCTGGCTTTTCACTTCGCCGGGCCGTCGGCGCCTACTTTTGACACAATTTTCAACTGAAAAATACTCTGTTGAAATGGTCTGTTAAATAATAAATTCTACACATTTCAGTTGTATTCATAACAGAAATGGAGTCATAAGCAAGATTTTGATCGAGAAGTACGAATTTCGTAGAATGATAATTTGGATCAAAACTCCGACAATGAACGAAGAAGGCGACTTGCTCAAGGGAACCGGCGTCGTCAGTCATTTCGTATAGTCGCAAGCCTGTGCGGAATAGATCCTAAGCATGCGATATACGAAATGAGAGCTCATGGACATTACTTTTAACATGCATCTTCAGATTCTTCGGTTTTCCTCTTACTTTTTGTAAAATCAAGAATTATTCAATGTTCATTCGACAGACAATTGAAAATGGCGCCAAGATTGCTCATGCAAAATCCCAGTTTAGAGAAAATATGGGCTTCTCAGCCCAGTATGGTTGTAATGAATAAAATACATTAATTTTTGTGACTTTAGCGACGTACATACAATTATGTAGGTTCTGAGGTATTCATGATTTAAAGAATTTACACAATAAAAAAATGAGATTCGACCAAGGGAGGTAAGGGGAAGATAACTCTTGAACAAAACATTTTCATCCACGAAAGGTAACCAAAAGAAATATATACACTGTTAGCACCCGGCTACATATATATATATATGGGGTGTGCTCGGCAGCTGGAGGTGGTGTTTTTCGCCGGTGGGCTTTGCAGTCATGAAATACGGGCTGGTACCCCCATGGGATGTACTTAAGGCTGTTATAAGCTGCATCCTGTAGTCTAATTACTCTGTTCAGGAGCAGTTATGTCCCTTGATATCTTAATGGAGTGTCCTGTGCGTGCCTGTACCCATCGTCAACACAGCGCAGGCCTCCAAGGTGGTACAGGACGCTCTAAAGGCAGGCGAAGACAGTGCTTCTCTGGGTCTCCCCAGCCTTCGGTGTTTCTTTTTCTTCTTTGCCTTAACTAGGCTGACCGAGAAAGGTCATGACGGTGAGGAAAACCACCGACCACAGGAAAGTCCTGTTGACAGTGGAAGACTACAACTTTGGATTCTCTC
>JAFLJL010003860.1:0-7500 GCA_018398815.1 Conus ventricosus
CGCTGGGCCCCAGGCACTTTCGCAAAGACGCTTCTTATTTCCATCAACCCCAGTAACACGAAAGACATCTCAGTGGCACTGTCTCTAGGTGCTCTCCAAGACGGCCCAGAAGGGCCTATTCCCAGGCATCCAAGGACCTCCCCGTCTTGTCCCCCCGGGCCATGAGGTCAGAGCGCTGGCCACTTCGGCAGCATTCCAGCACTCTGTTCCATGCGCCACCTCCTGGAGGCAGCCTTCTGGCGTTCGGAGAATCCCTTCATAAAATTTTATTTGAGGGACATCCGCATGACCAGGGCTGATGGTTCTAATGGGATATCCTTTGTGGCGGCTAATGCATCCATATCGGGTAACCCCAGGAACCACTAAGGCACTCGCCCTCCGCCTTTTCCTATGAATTCTGCTATTGTCTGACATGGTACAGTATATGACGCCAAAATGGGGAGTTTGTATTATACTCCCTGTTTGGCTAGTATACTTACCATGTCAGACTCTAATGCCCCGCCCTGCCTTCCCCACTAGCGCCAAGGTTCTGGGTTTACCTTGCACGCAGGCCTCGATGAATGAGGTACGGGAGGCTGGTCACTGCTTCTTCCTACGGCGGAAGTGGGTTGGGCACCATGTGACTGTCTTATTACTGCATTAGCCACCACAAAAACTTCGGCCTGGCAGAGCAGACTAACTGCCGTGAATGCTATTGTCTGACATGGTAAGTATACTAGCCAAACAGGGAGTATAATACAAACTCCCCATGTCAACTCTCTTCAGTTCTCTCCCTTGAATTTCCATCACGGTGGTCGACGGTTTTCTTCCCGGAATTATGGTATTCAAAACATTTTTGTTATCTGAAGCAATGTATCGCCTAAAAAAATTGAAATAGACACATTCATCACAAAAATATTTAGAATAATACGCCAAATGTTACGAAACAAAAAACGTCCGTCATGCAACAATTTCAAAAACGTTGAGAGTTTAAGATTTATTGGTGTGTTTCAACACCTCCACCCTCTCCCAAATACTTAAAAAAACATATGGGTGCTACCCCATGTGTGTGTGTGTTGGAGTATGAGTGCTAATGTGTAGTGTACATATGTGGGGTTGTGTGCATGCACCCTTCCCATCCTTCCTCCACACAAAATCCTCCTTCCATTTGAAGAGGCCCTTATATCTGTCAGTGAAAGGCAATGCTACAAACATACCTGCACTGAAATATTCATTTTGATTATAATTGATAGTCATGTGTATTGTATATGAAAATACTCCTTTTCCCCCCAAAAAATAAAACAAGCAAACAAACAGAAAATTGAGCTAATAGAGCTCCACACAAAACATACCGAGATTTGGGAGGGAAATAAAGGGGGGGAGGGGGGATATGCTGTCTGGCAAGATTCTTTGACAAGATCAGCATTGATGATGATCCCACACCATGTTGTGCCTCTCTGCCCACACAAACGCTCCATTTCCTGTGACATCACAGATGCCTCATAACATACGCAAAGTACAAGTAATTATGTAAATGATTTACTGTAACGTTTTTGCTTTAGCAGTTGTTTATTAACGTTACTGGAAAATTTCAAAAGCTTGTGTGTGTGAGTGTGTGTTATGATTTTTTCTCAAAGAGACATATACAATCTGCCATTTTCTTTGAGAATGAATAAGGAGCAGTCTGCCAGTAAAGATCAAGTTTAAAGCGTTTCACACATGCATGTGGTTATGCTATTGTTCATGATGATTTGTGTGTGTGTGGAGAGAGAGAAAGAGAGGGAGACAGAATTGTCCATGCTTATGTCAAATTGAGTTTGTGTGTGTTTTGGAAAAAGAGAATCTGTATGCGCATAGGCATGTTTGAAAGGGCATCCACACTTGTGAAAAAGGCTTTGTATGCTGGGACCAGCCGCCGTGGCGAAGTGGTAAGCGTCGCGGACTCCCGGCTGGGAGGTCGTGGGTTCGAATCCCATCAGAGTCATTGGGTTTTTCTGCCCCGACCGGCTCCTACCCAGAGTTGAGTTTGCTGCGGACTCAGTTGGGAAGACTGGGACCACACAGTCGAGTTTCATCCACTTAATGGATGCGTTTCTGAGAGTGTTGCTCAAATTTCCTGACCAACACTGCAGGTGCCTGTATCTCTCGGGCCTGGTTGACGCCGGGATATATTATGAAAAGGAAGCGTAGAGTACAGCCCTGTCATGCAGTCTCAGACCAAATGGAAATCCGTAGCATCATCTTAATCATCCTCATCGATCATCATTAAAAAAAAAAAAAATGTCTCAAATTCTGTGGCCCTTCATGCCTGCTCTCATGGTGACCTCAGTTTCGATGTCCTCTTCACGTCTGTGGCCTTGGTTTGCTTCCGTCGGGGTCACCGGTATCAGCGAGTCCATGGGGTTGTCGTTGGACGGACGTGGTGGCGCCCTCCGGAGGGAGAGCTCACTCACGCCGGCTCCGCGACTAAGCAATATTGTCGTCAGTAGGGGGCTTAGTAGGTGGTGTCCTGCTATGTTAGATCAGAACAGGCGCCACTGAACACCACCGAAGTGACTTGGCAGCAGTGCAGTGTCTTCTCCGGTGGGTTGCCTCTTGACGACTTGACATTGACTGCTCCCTGTGGATTGCTGGTGCCGGGGCTGCGGCGGGGCCGGCCGGCTGTGGACAGGGTGTCCGGAATGAGCGGCGTGGGTGCACTGCCTCTGAGGTGGCGCAGAGGTTGGGACAGCAAAAAAAAAAAAAAAAAAAGGCTTTGTATGCATGTGCCTGTATGAGAGAATGCACCAGGCTTGGATGTGAAAAGGCTTTGTATGCATGTGCCTGTATGAGAGAATGCACCAGGCTTGGATGTGAAAAAGGCTTTGTATGCATGTGCCTGTATGAGAGAATGCACCAGGCTTGGATGTGAACAAGGCTTTGTATGCATGTGCCTGTATGAGAGAATGCACCAGGCTTGGATGCACATGTGGCAGGTGCATAGATGTGGATGTGTATCTTTGATTGCATGCATGTATGCATCATTGACTTGTTTGCATGGCATGCGCCAAGACCTGCGTGACATCTCCATCGGACATAAGTTCCTCACTTTGCTGACTGCAAGAAATGCACAGCTGAAGAGTTGACCGCCTGCCAAGTGCAGCACAATGGAATATTGGATGCACCAGCGTACATGCCCTCTCCCCGTCTGTGAACAGCTAACATTGATGATTTTCTTTCCGTTTCTTAGCAACACAGGTTGGGGACTCATTGCAAATCTCCCCTAAGAAGTATATGTCATTTTAAGAAACAGAAGTATGACAGGTGCTCAGTTTGAATTGAAATTGGAAATCACCATTTTGCGGATGACTTGGTACGTGTCAGTAAGCATGGGTTAGGCATCTGAACACAATTCCTGATGAAACTTCCCTCTGTTCCATAAAGTGTGCATCAGGGAGGGGAGAGGATAGGAGGTGTGAGGGTACTCAACATCCCCCCCTTTCTGGAAAAAAAATTGAGCTTCAAATTGGTTGCATAGTATATGTTGTAGGTGGCAATGTACGACATGCGCATACGGTTTAGGCATGCGAGGACATGATTGTTTCTGTCTCTGGTTCCTTGTCTTTCCATGTTCACAAAGCAGTGCATGTGTGTCCTGTTCACAGTGTGACAAGAGGTTCCCACACGTGATTCGGGTCTCGCCAGCACCCCTGTACTGCTCTTTCCGTGATGTCTACCGCTTCATGCGCTATCTGGCCCAGTCTCTGGAGCTGCCAAGGACCACGCAGAACCGGTCAACGACGTCAGCTTCCATTAATGTTGTCATCTTCTCTGTCCAGGAGATACCAGCATGATTCTGGCAATAAGAGTGTTAGTGTTAGATTTGGCAGCAGAGTGCAGAAACGAGTGTGGTGACAGCAAATAGACATACAGTGCATGCAAAGAAAGTGATGAATCGGTCATCTGTTTTAATAAGAGATGCTAAATTGAAGAATTCACCCACATACACACACACACACACATGCCCATGCACACATACAAAGGACAGGATTTTGCTTTTCAGGTTTAGTCTGAAGTTGAATAATCTGTTTTATTGCTGTGGTAGATTACAAACATGTTTGTGCGGATACTTTCAGTTTCATTATTTTGTGAAGACATGACTCCTACATCTATATAGAGTGCTTGTCTTGTGCAAGACTGAACAGCATACAGTAAGGATGGAGGGAAGAGTGAGGAGTAGTTGAAGGGTGTAGACTGGATGGCTAGTTACAAACATGATACAGCCATCTCAGAGGCAACATAGACCGGATCAAACAGACTTTTGGCATTTCATCCATGCAAGAAGACAGGTTGGGCAAGATGGCAACCGCATCCATGTTCTTGATTCAGGGATATAACAGAGGGTGACAATATTAAAACTTTTTTTTTCTTCTTTTCAGATGTATTTTTTCGTCAACAATTTTTACTTATTCACAGTCACAGATTATTGTGTGCTATGCCACTGACAACAAAGATAATCTCGACATTAATTTAATCTAAACTGACAATGTGTAGAACCGGCTGACAGTTGTACATGAGAGCTAACACGCAGTCCATAAATGAACGAAACTCAGTAATGTTGAGTTTTTAAACAGTTATTTGTCGGGGATGTCAAATATTCCCCTCAGCTGTGATGTCTTTCTCTCACTTGTGAGAAGTACTGCACGTTTGATCTCAAAAAGGATTGGCAGGTCTTAATGCCTGTTTCTGCCAATAGCTTATCTCAGGATTTAAGCTCTGAGGAAATGGTTCTGCCCCATGATACCTGTAGTAAGCCTCTGGCAGTCCACTTTTATTTTCCCCTCAGCTGTTTGGATTTTTTTTCTTTTTTTTTTCTTTTTCTTTTTCACAACCAATCTCTTACACACCATGCATAGTCTGTATGTTCTCTTACAAATGGACATATTTTTGCTGATTTTAGTGTTTTGACAATTGACACAAACCTTGTAGTGGAAACTGTTTTTGGGTTTTTTTTTCCGCTTTTTGTTTTTTTGGCAGATGAAGAGGACAATGTGAAGCACCAAAAAATGAAGAGGTGGATTTTGGCCGGGGGGGAAGGAAAAAGTACCCCAAAAAATCACTGCCTTAGGTGGTCCATTGATCCGAGAACTGATGCCACGAAAAAAAAAAGGAAAAAAAAGCTGTTAGGATGTCTCGATGTGGTGGCATCTTTGATCGCAGATTTTAGGAAGGATCATACCTGTTTACCCTAAAACTGCTTGTAGTGTGCTTTTCAATTTAAATGAGCATGTTTTCTACAAATATGTATATACATTTAAATTTTGGTTGAAAAGGTGGGGGGAGATCCTTCATATTGTTGTAAAAGCGTATTTGCTTTCACCTGCCTTCACGCAGTAGTGGTAGAGTGTACAAGATAATGGGTTTTCTGTTAAATACAGTAGAAATAGTTTTTTCTCAATACAGATTCCTTTCAAACCAGATGTATGAACATACCTTGACGAAAAGTCATGCTGTTTTGCCAGCTTTCTTTCTTTTTTTTTCTTTCTTTTTTTTCAATAATTCAGGGCTTGTAATTGCTGCGATTGGTCCAAAGCGTTGCAAGACAACCAGATTCTTTTTATTCATAATTTCTTTTTTTTTTTTCAATAATTCAGGGCCTGTAATCACTGCAATTGTTCCAAAGCGTTGGCAAGACAACCAGGTTTTTGTTCAATTTATTTTGCTTTTCCCAAGTTCTTTTTATTCATAATTTCTTCACCAAACATACCTACAAAATATGGCGAAATTGTGTGGGCTAACTGGTCCTTAGTACTGAAAAGTAAAGTCTTCAGATCTCAGTTCATCAGTGCCACACTAGGAGTCATTCCTTTAACGCAGTGAGCTCTAATATTCAACACTTTTATTGTCCAGTTAAAATTACAGGTGCAAATGGACATTTCTCTTCATCATCATGGTAAACAGCAAGATCAGCAAATTGAAAGGCCGTAAAACAGGAAACGAACTGCTTCGAAAATGAAGTACAAAAGAAAAGACCAAATTTAGCTATGAATAATGCTGTAACAATGGTGAAAAGATTACTGCATTAAGTTAAAGGAACATAGTGCATGAAGCGTAAACACAAGGATATTTGGTACAGAAGAGTAAACATGAGACGCAATGCATAAAGGTTTAATATGAAAAAACAAATCACAAACATCAGCTTGTCAACTCCCAGTGGTCACTGAACGTGCATTGAACACCTCCAGCCAAACATCCTCACATGAGGGCCCCACAGGTTGTGCTTCACAGAGGTAAAGTGTTATTTGCAATTGCTTGTTCCAGTGTATGAAGTTCACAGCATGTAGAAAAAGTATACATCAGTGAGCAAGTGTCCGGTGAAGCAGGGCACGCTTTATGCCTTTGACGTTTGATTATGACTGGAAAATTGACAGGCTGCCTGCATGTTGTGCATGTCACATGCCAGAGGATTGCAAAAGGAAGAAACAGCGCGTAAAACGCTGTTGCTGAACTGGCGTAACATTGGATGAAGTAGCACAAACATGGAGAATAAAGTTTGGTCTGTTCCTGCCCCTAAAACCCATCCAAAGCCAGGACAGAGACTTGGATTCATGCACTGTAGGTAATGGGAGGAGGGAAAGACAGTGTGTCCGGAAATCTAAAGCTCTGTGTAACAGAAACCAGGACACATGTGTAAGCAGCTGAGAAAACCCGAAAGATCTGGCAAATGCAAATGATCGTTTTATTTTTGGATGGTTACTGGAGAAAACTGACAAATCTCTGGTAGTACTCCCCTGTATGGATGCGAGCGCTGGACCCTGGCAGTAGACGGGGAGCAGAGAATGAAAGTGCTGAAGACTGAATGCTTCATGAGTTCTTCACACCTACATGAAGCAAAAGCGGATGTCTTGCAGGAAGTCAGGCCCACACTGTTACTTCACACCAATCAGGTGCTGTAACCTGCCCAGCAGGGCATGTACTTCACCATGACTCCCTGTCCAAACCCAGCCTGCAGGGTACAGTGGAGGGAGATTGTTCTGGAGGCACCTGGAAGAGTCCTGGACAGACTACTTAACCTTTCCCGTACGTCGCCTAAAATTTTGCGCGCCGTACATCGTGGGTCCGCATGGACCCATGCTTTTACTGAAGGAAAGAGGCCTTGCCGTACGTCGTGGGTCCGCAATGGACCCATGCTTTTCTATGAAGGAACAAACCCTTGCCGTACGTCGTGGGTCCGCATGGACCCATGCTTTTTATGAAGGAACAAACCCTTGCCGTACGTCGTGGGTCCGCATGGACCCATGCTTATTATGAAGGAACAAAGCCTTGCCGTACGTCGTGGGTCCACATGGACCCATGCTTTTTATGAAGGAACAAAGCCTTGCCGTAGGCTGCGTTTTTACTTTTGTAGGTTGTGATGTGCGGAATTTAAAGAAAGTCATATGTTTTATACGGAATGGAATAGTATTCTTTTTATATGCAGCAACAGAGTTTTCGTGCAAGAGACTGAACCTGTTTGTTTCAAAATGCTTGGTAATGTGAAAA
>JAFLJL010003860.1:10000-18675 GCA_018398815.1 Conus ventricosus
TGAAAATTTTGAGGGATGTCAATGTAGTGTAGACAAAAGAAAATGATCAACACAGTCGTCAAATGATAACTTTCGAACCTTCTCCAATATCTTCGCCATTTGTGATGTTCAGAGCCTCGAAGATATGTTCATTCTTTCAGCCATTGGGTTGAATTGAACTGAAAGGAAATTCGATTTTTAGGTGGATAATGCTGATAACTTATTTCCATGTATGTAGCAGATAAAATAATGGTGAAATTGGCAAGTTTGCGTCCGCATGCACACCGACACACTCACAATCACGCGCGCACGCACGCACCACACACACAACACACACACACACACACATACCACTCACACTGGCCTACAGAAGCTGGAGCACCAGGAGGATGTTTATGTTACCAGGTCTGGCCTGCTGCTGGTAAAAAAAAAAAAAAAAAAAAAAGACGTCGGTATCTCATACAGTACCGTTACAAGTAGTGTGTAGGCCTACAATCCAAAACACAGTACTCTGATGAATTGGTCACTGCACCTGTGCTTTCAAAATCGTTAGTTGTCATGTATACATGTATTGTCATTTTTGCACGTCTGCTTTCAAAATCGTTAGTTGTCATGTATACATGTATTGTCATTTTTGCACGTCTGCTTTCAAAATCGTTAGTTGTCATGTATACATGTATTGTCATTTTTGCACCTCTGCTTTCAAAATCGTTAGTTGTCATGCATACATGTATTGTCATTTTTGTAAAGCACATAGAGCAGTCTTCTGGGCAGTCTGTTATATAAATATTCATTATTATTATATTAGAAAGCAGATCTGATGAATTTGACGTCGAACTTGCAGTCCCAGAGACACGTGGAGAGAGAGCGATTCCCGCACTGTAGCAAAATTTGGCCGCATGCGCAGCAGTCGCATACGTGTTTATGTCGGTGATGTCAGCCATTCTGCTGAGGCTAGCGCTTTGCGGGAAATGGATTGCGAACGGGAGGTTCAGATTCTGTGTCTTTAGAAGGCATGGGTCCGCTCGGACCCACGACGTACGGCGCTCAAGGTTTGTTCTGTTTCAAAGCATGGGTCCGCTCGGACCCACGACGTACGGCGCTCAAGGTTTGTTCTGTTTCAAAGCATGGGTCCGCTCGGACCCACGACGTACGGCGCTCAAGGTTTGTTCTGTTTCAAAGCATGGTCCGCTCGGACCCACGACATACGGCGCTCAAGGTTTGTTCTTTGAAAGTATGGGTCCATTCGGACCCACGACGTACTGGGACGTTTGTTGTTTGTTTACTCTTTTGTTTTTGACAAAAACAAAGAAATGTTGGTACATAAGTGGGGCTATGCTATATTGACAAAGTCATAAAATTTAGTGAAGACAGCTTTAACACTTTTTTTTTATCAATTAAAAATTACCCCTGTGGGTCCATGGGGACCCACGGCGTACGGGAAAGGTTAAAGGACTGGACTGGAGACGATGCCTCTTCACTGTTGCTCTTAGCTGATGACAGAGAGCAGAGGAGGTCCCCTACTGCACGCACATCCCTCACGGCTCCCCCATGATCTTCCGTCATGGGACAGTTATTAATCTGGAGAAAAAAAATGGTGGTTATCATATGCGTGATTTGTGTGTTACTTTGATTTGTTCTCAGGTTTTGTAGCCATGTTCATTGCATAATTTTACTCTGAACAGCTTTTTGTACCTATAAATGTGCAGTGCATGTAAAAGACAGCCGTATTACAAGGGAGTAGCGGTGTATGCACTGGTGATGATGGTGTGCTGCTGTACGTGAAGTGATAAAGTGTTGGTGTGTACCTGAATAACGAAATGGTTCTCATCAGTTTGCTGCTTGGTTCAGTGAAAGTGATGGTTCTCAAATCCGCTGTCCCAGCTCCCAGCCCCTCCCCACCAGTAAAAAGAAATATTACCCAAAAAAAAGGAGAAAAAAAAATGTTTTATCATATTCAGTTTGCTTCATTGATATACATTGCATTTACAAATTGTAGTTCTAATGCTGTTTTGTGCATGCTGTAAGAAATTTCAGATGCATTTTATTTGTAACATTAACTTCCTCTCCAGGGAAGTGTCTTGCAGATCAGATCAGATGTCATATGTTGCCAGATTAAGTGAGAGTGTAGCAGCTTTCCAGAGAGGGTAAAAAAGTTTTTTTGAAGGTAATACCTTCACCAATAACAAGCATTGAATGTCTGTTGTGTTTGGAACATGTGGTAAACGAAATCATGTTTATACGTTTATCGTTGCTGCATGTGTAAACATCTTTGGTAATATATTCAACCATTGCAACATCTATCCATCCATCAGCTTGCCACACACCACACTGTCTCAGGTCCATGTTTTTTGTGGGCCAGCCTACTGTAGGGGGGCCATCTGATTCATGCATGTTAAAGGGAAAAATACAAGCATGCTTAAAAACAGCTTTAAATCAAATCTGATTTCCACAAGATGTTAAGGAAGATATTTACGTCCTTAAAAAAACTCAAAAACAACATCTCAGAATACGGTTTTCATGGAGCCTGCAGCAAAGTGCTGGTGTCCAATGCCATGGTAATCCCAACACTGAAAGTATACGCTCCGTTGTGAGTAGCTCATCACATGGTATGCACCATGGAGTCATACGACTTTTACATAGATGAAAGTGTCCTGTGTCAAACTGGCACAAAATTGTTGTTGTTTTTTTTGTGACCACATTTGGCAGATGGTAGATGAGTTTTGGACAGATCTGAAAACGTTTATTATCAGTTTGTGTATTTCAGTTCTCTTGGCCGAGGTCTTTGACATTCCTATGATTTTTCTTAGGGTTTCAGATCTGGGTAAGGGATTTTTCAGTGGCAGCATTCTTGGCAAGATGATCTACAGCTTTACTGCCTGGACTGTCAACATATCAGCAAGAACAAAGTTGTACACTCAATCACTGACATACATGCACTCATGCAGGAACTGCATTGCCACATACACACATGAAAATGAAGTCCGTTATCCAGTTTCTGGAAACTAACTACAAACAGTTTCCTTCACTGAAACACATACTGATGTACTCTGAAGAGCAAACATTGATGTGAAGAAAATTGTGAAGTCAACAGTTCACTTTCTCTCGTGCCGCCCGTGGGAATTTCAAAACGCTGGTTTTTGATGTAGTTCATACTTCCCTTTGAAAAAAAATCATAGATGATAACATTCTTGATGCATCATTTAACTATTGTATAAACAATAATTACGCTGATCATCAAGAATTTGACGCAGGTGGATGTCTGTTAGATGACCAGGAAGCAGGAACAGATGTCATGACTCCTTTCTTAAAGTGGAAAGATCTTATGAAAACTACATCTGTAGTCACTGTGGAGTCACTGCTATCTCTTTTACTACTTCCTTTCATTTCCCAGAGGTGTATTCCAAATACTGTTCTGTTTGATTCGAAGTCTGTTGTATATGTTCAAAGCAAATGGAATACTAAATACTACAGTGAAACAAGACCTTGTTGCAGAAATGAATGACTTCACTCATTTCTTCTCTTAGAGATAGTTGTACGACATTCTGTTCAGTGCCTTCACTTGGTGGAAAACATTTTAATGAGAGCTTAGAGACTAGCTAAAAGTGAAGCAAAGTACTGTATTGACACTGCATTGACACTGCATGCCGTTTAAACTTTCTACCATCTCTTATGAAGGGGAAAACATATTACAGAATACTTGCTGTAAACATTTCAGGAAGAAACTGGAAGAGACTGGTGACATTTTGATCTCCCAAGCAAAACCACCACCACAAAATTATATTTGAAGAACTTGTTATGTATCATGGAAGGCCATCGATTTTGTTTATTTTTAATTTACAACAAAAAACTTACAAAAGATGTAAACTGCATTTGTGGTGAAAGATGCCAAGTATGCTTATAAACTGGAAAACTATGTTGCTTGCCTTTTTTTTTTCTTTGATGAGGTTTTGAATATTGCCTCGCCTCTCCTCACATATATATATTTATAAACATCATAACTGTGTCGCCTATTCTTCAGTGTCTTTTTTTTTTCATTGTTAATGAATTTTTTAAAAAACAGGTTTTAAACATTAAGTTAATGTTCACTTTATTTCAGTCCCAATCTTGACCAGTAAATCGTCTTCAGCTTTTTTTTTAAAGCATGAATTTTACCTGGAAAGATTCAAATTTTTATCAAGTATTTTTGTTTTGCTTCGCAAATAAGTATGTAAAAGCCTTTGGAGTTTGTTTTTTTAAAATATACTTTGTGATTGTTCCCGTTGTAAAATTGTTATTTTATTGGAGGAGATTCTAATTGCACATATCCACCCAACTCGTATAAAATCCTTCTGCAGGATCAATTTGGTCCTCACCAATTCATAGGAGGTGACCTACTCAACACATGGTAAAATATACGCACACTTTGATTCAGCGATTTTTTTCATTCGGATTCTAAAGTCAGCTTGATGATGATATGAAACTGGCTCATACTTAATTGCTTTGTCGCCTGTGATTATATTGGGCGTTTTTGTTGGTTTGTTTGTTTATTAATTACCATTCTTTTGTTTAGTCCAATTTTTGGTTTGCCAAGTATGTTTTGTTGCATTCATTGGGTTGCATTTTGTGGACATTTTTTACTTGGTGAGTTTTTGTCTTCATCTCTTTGTGTGCAAGCAAGAGAGTTTGCAAGAACAGTAATTGAAGTGACACAGTATCAGAGTGAAACGGACTTACGGAAAAAGGATTTTCTTACCAGCTCAGAAATTCCAGGACTGAGGAGGGACAATAATTTATAATGAAAGAGCTACTGGCATCCCTAGGGGGGCCGGGGAGATGGAAAGAGTGGTATCTCTGTGATTGCACAGAAGGGACAGCAAAGGAAATAACGTCTTTACTACACAGAAATGAGTTACTCCACTTGTCATGGTCACTGATATGGACACTAATAGCATCAGCAGACACTGCCCCAAAAGTTGCTTGATTTTAATTTTTTTGAAAGTTGTTCATGTTCATGTTTGCATTTGGAAACAACTTTGGCAACATTCTTTATCAGGGTTTTGTTGTTGGGTTTTTGTTTTGTTGTTTTTTTTGTTTGTTGTTGGATGAGGGTTTTTTTGGGGGTTTTTTGTTGTTGTTTTTTGGGGGGTTATTTTTCTTTTTAAATGACTGGGTTTGGTTTTCTTGATTACACACTTGGAATTGCAAGAGCAAGGATCTCTATCTCTGGATCATTAGCTCAGATGTTTGTTGTTCTCTCTCAAAAAGTAGTACCTATGAATGTTTGAATACATTTTTGTCCAATAGTTGCATCTGCTTTGCTCAAAACATCATCGATGATTTGAAAATAATGCTATTGGCTCCGACTTATTCTGAAGTTTTCGTGTTGTTCCCTTGCAATAAATTTTGTTGTTGCTGACAGGTATAATGCTTTTCATTGTACTGCTCCCAAGTCCCCCCTCCCCCTTCAATCCCCCCTTCCCCACAATCCACTCCTGCTTTCTTTGGGGGGGGGAAGGAGGAGATGTTATGTTTCATTCCTCCTCTGTGCCATTATTTGCAGCAGCTTGTTCCGGCCATCCTGCACCACAGTGGCGTTGAAGCTTGTCCTGTTGCAGTCACAGCAGTAGTTCCGGCCATCCTGCACACAGTGGCATTGAAGCTTGTCCTGTTGCAGTCACAGCAGTAGTTCCAGCCATCTGCACACAGTGGCATTGAAGCTTGTCCTGTTTGCAGTCACAGCAGTAGTTCCGGCCATCCTGCACACAGTGGCGTTGAAGCTTGTCCTGTTGCAGTCACAGCAGCAGCAAACTGCTGGAAGCCATCATGATCAGCGTGTCAAGAAGCTTAGCTATCAAAGAAAAGTGTCCATTGTGACCAAGTCATTGGCAGGGATGACCACCTGGGCCTGCTCTGGCCCACCATTAGCCAAAAAGACAGACAGAAAAACATCACTACGTACCTCCTAGCAACATGGTTTTGACACCAGTACTTTGTCTTCAACCAAAGCGCAAGCTTTTATTACGTTTGGATGTATGACACAATGGACATGATGTTTTCTATGGGGTGAAAACTGTGAAAAACAAACTGATTGACCAGAAACCAGTATGGTGATTGTGTAATAGTTGACACTTCTGCATAATGTGTGCTGTGTTAAGTGTGACAGAACATGTATGTGTAAAAGAGATCTGGTGATTCCCCTGTGATTATCCCAGATTAAAGAGAATGGAAACCAAAAGTAACTGTGTGTGTGAGTAAAATGTAGATGCATGCACGTGCCCACAAGAACACACACACACATCACAGTAATCTCTGTCTATTTTGTTGTTGTTGTTGTTGTCGTTTTTTGGCTTTCATATATTCCAGATCCCTCCAGTGCTTCAGCATCATGCGCTCATTTCAGCTCCAATACATAACCACACCAAATTCGTCTTTTCACAGCAATCAAGATCAGGTTGTAACATGCAACACACCAGAGACTGCATGACAGCCAGTGGTCTTCTGGTGCTGGTTCTGATTCAGTCCAGATGCCAGACTCACCTTTCCCACGACAATAATTGCTTAGATATGGAGCCAGTGTGCATGAGAGACCTCTGAACGACACCTCCACACCATCCAAAGACAATCTCAATGAAATTGCCAAAGCATCATGACTTTTGACACGAATTAGCCGCGTGGAGAGAAATCAACACTGAGGTCACCAAGAGGGCAATTCATAAAAGGCTGCAGAATTTGATACATTGGCCGCGTGGAGAGAAAATCAACACTGAGGTCACCAAGAGGGCAATTCATAAAAGGCTGCAGAATTTGATACTTGTTCATGATCATCAACGAGGATAAGTGATGCTACAACATTCCATGCATCTATAAACCTTCGCCGGAGGTCGTGGGTATTAACATGACCTACAGTCATCATTTTCACTTGATCACTACATCAGTTTTTTTTAGCAATGTGCACCATAAATTGGTTTTGCCAACAAAACAAGAGCAGACGGAAAACAAAACCAGGCAAGGATTGATTCCTTCAGAAAGAGTGTGTGTTCCTGGAGCCCCACAACTTGTGTCAAGGCTTTATCCCTTCACATACAGCATGGGTCCCTGGAGATCCACGACTGTGTCAAGGCTTTATCCCTTCACATACAGCATGGGTCCCTGGATCCATGACTTGTGTCAAGGCTTTATCCCTTCACATACAGCATGGGTCCCTGGAGATCCATGACTTATGTCAAGGCTTTATCCCTTCACATACAGCATGGGTCCCTGGAGATCCATGACTTATGTCAAGGCTTATCCCTTCACATACAGCATGGGTCCCTGGAGATCCACGACTTGTGTCAAGGCTTTATCCCTTCACATACAGCATGGGTCCCTGGAGATCCATGACTTATGTCAAGGCTTTCCCTTCACATACAGCATGGGTCCCTGGAGATCCATGACATGTCAAGGCTTTATCCCTTCACATACAGCATGGGTCCCTGGAGATCCACGACTTATGTCAAGGCTTTATCCCTTCACATACAGCAGGGTCCCTGGAGATCCATGACTTGTGTCAAGGCTTTATCCCTTCACATACAGCATGGGTCCCTGGAAGATCCACAACTTGTGTCAAGGCTTTATCGCTTCACATACAGCATGGGTCCCTGAGATCCATGACTTATGTCAAGGCTTCTTCCCTCACATATAGCAGGGTCCCTGGAGATCCACAACTTGTGTCATGGCTTTATCCCTTCACATACAGCATGGGTCCCTGGAGATCCACAACTTGTGTCAAGGCTTTATCCCTTCACATATATATAGCATGGGTCCCTGGAGATCCATGACTTATGTCAAGGCTTTATCCCTTCACATACAGCATGGGTCCTGGAGATCCACAACTTACGTCAAGGGTTATCCCTTCACATACAGCATGGGTCCCTGGAGATGCATGACCAATGTCAGGCTTTAATCCCTTCACATATAGCATGGTCCCTGGAGATCCATGACCAATGTCAAGGCTTTACCCCTTCAATATAGCATGGGTCCCTGGAGATCCATGACTTATGTCGAGGCTTATCCCTTCACATACAGCATGGGTCCCTGGAGATCCATGACTTATGTCAAGGCTTTATCCCTTCACATACAGCATGGGTCCCTGGAGATCCACAACTTGTCAAGGCTTTTTCCCTTCACATACAGCATGGGTCCTGGAGATCCATGACTAATGTCAAGGCTTTATCCCTTCACATATAGCATGGGTCCCCGGAGATCCATGACTATGTCAAGGCTTTATCCTTCACATACAGCATGGGTCCCTGGAGATCCATGACCAATGTCAAGGCTTTATCCTTTACATATAGCATGGGTCCCTGGAGATCCATGACCACACGGCAGTGCGACTGCTGCATTAAGTCGCTTGAGTCAAATTCTTCAAAAGCGTTAGACGGAAAACAGAAGTAACAAATTGTTCGCGCGCAGCCAACCAGCCGGGTCTGTTACTGTTAGGCCTAGCGGTCTGGTATCTGAAACCTAGAGGTCTGGAGATAAGGGCCCATACCAAGGCGCTTCTGGCATGGCGCTTGTACTGAAAGCGTGGAGAATAGCGAAACACACTGCTTTGGTGTCTGTATCGCGCCTATAGCTGACCAATGTTTACACAACGGTGCAAAACAGGGAGGGAGGGGGCCGAAACCGGAAAATTTCCCTTTTCCTAAACCCTTACCCCCTCAAAAAACACCTAC
>JAFLJL010003860.1:19675-36292 GCA_018398815.1 Conus ventricosus
TGGGGTTACCTTGCACGCAGGCCTCGATGAAGAGTACGGGAGGCTGTCACTGGCTTCTTCCTACGGGGAAGTGGGTTGGGCACCATGTGACTGTCTTATTACTGCATTAGCCACACAAAACTTCGGCCTGGCAGAGCAGACTAACTGCCGTGAATGCTATTGTCTGACATGGTAAGTATACTAGCCAAACAGGGAGTATAATACAAACTCCCCATGTCAACTCTCTTCAGTTCTCTCCCTTGAATTTCCATCACGGTGGTCGACGGTTTTCTTCCCGGAATTATGGTATTCAAAACATTTTTGTTATCTGAAGCAATGTATCGCCTAAAAAAATTGAAATAGACACATTCATCACAAAAATATTTTAGAAATAATACGCCAAATGTTACGAAACAAAAAACGTCCGTCATGCAACAATTTCAAAAACTGTTGAGAGTTAAGATTTATTTGGTGTGTTTTCAACACCTCCACCCTCTCCCAAATACTTAAAAAAACATATGGGTGCTACCCCATGTGTGTGTGGGTTGGAGTATGAGTGCTAATGTGTAGTGTACTATGTGGGGTTGTGTGCATGCACCCTTCCCATCCTTCCTCCACACAAAATCCTCCTTCCATTTGAAGAGGCCCTTATATCTGTCAGTGAAAGGCAAATGCTACAAACATACCTGCACTGAAATATTCAATTTTGATTATATTGATAGTCATGTGTATTTGTATATGAAATTACTCCTTTTCCCCCTCAAAAAATAAAACAAGCAAACAAACAGAAAATTGAGCTAATAGAGCTCCACACAAAATCATACCCGAGATTTGGGAGGGAAATAAAGGGGGGGAGGGGGGATATGCTGTCTGGGCAAGATTCTTTGACAAGATCAGCATTGATGATGATCCCACACCATGTTGTGCCTCTCTGCCCACACAAACGCTCCATTTCCTGTGACATCACAGATGCCTCATAACATACGCAAAGTACAAGTAATTATGTAAATGATTTTACTGTAACGTTTTTGCTTTAGCAGTTGTTTATTAACGTTACTGGAAAATTTCAAAAGCTTGTGTGTGTGAGTGTGTGTTATGATTTTTTCTCAAAGAGACATATACAATCTGCCATTTTCTTTGAGAATGAATAAGGAGCAGTCTGCCAGTAAAGATCAAGTTAAAAGCCGTTTCACAATGCATGTGGTTATGCTATTGTTCATGATGATTTTGTGTGTGTGTGTGAGAGAGAGAAAGAGAGGGAGACAGAATTGTCCATGCTTATGTCAAATTGAGTTTGTGTGTGTTTTGGAAAAAGAGAATCTGTATGCGCATAGGCATGTTTGAAAGGGCATCCACACTTGTGAAAAAGGCTTTGTATGCTGGGACCAGCCGCCGTGGCGAAGTGGTAAGCGTCGCGGACTCCCGGCTGGGAGGTCGTGGGTTCGAATCCCATCAGAGTCATGTGGGTTTTTCTGCCCCGACCGGCTCCTACCCAGAGTTGAGTTTGCTGCGGACTCAGTTGGGAAGACTGGGACCACACAGTCGAGTTTCATCCACTTAATGGATGCGTTTCTGAGAGTGTTGCTCAAATTTCCTGACCAACACTGCAGGTGCCTGTATCTCTCGGGCCTGGTTGACGCCGGGATATATTATGAAAGGAAGCGTAGAGTACAGCCCTGTCATGCAGTCTCAGACCAAAATGGAAATCCGTAGCATCATCTTAATCATCCTCATCGATCATCATTAAAAAAAAAAAAAAATGTCTCAAATTCTGTGGCCCTTCATGCCCTGCTCTCATGGTGACCTCAGTTTCGATGTCCTCTTCACGTCTGTGGCCTTGGTTTGCTTCCGTCGGGGTCACCGGTATCAGCGAGTCCATGGGGGTTGTCGTTGGACGGACGTGGTGGCGCCCTCCGGAGGGAGAGCTCACTCACGCCGGCTCCGCGACTAAGCAATTATTGTCGTCAGTAGGGGGCTTAGTAGGTGGTGTCCTGCGTATGTTAGATCAGAACAGGCGCCACTGAACACCACCGAAGTGACTTGGCAGCAGTGCAGTGTCTTCTCCGGTGGGTTGCCTCTTGACGACTTGACATTGACTGCTCCCTGTGGATTGCTGGTGCCGGGGCTGCGGCGGGGCCGGCCGGGCTGTGGACAGGGTGTCCGGAATGAGCGGCGTGGGTGCACTGCCTCTGAGGTGGCGCAGAGGTTGGGACAGCAAAAAAAAAAAAAAAAAAAGGCTTTGTATGCATGTGCCTGTATGAGAGAATGCACCAGGCTTGGATGTGAAAAGGCTTTGTATGCATGTGCCTGTATGAGAGAATGCACCAGGCTTGGATGTGAAAAAGGCTTTGTATGCATGTGCCTGTATGAGAGAATGCACCAGGCTTGGATGTGAACAAGGCTTTGTATGCATGTGCCTGTATGAGAGAATGCACCAGGCTTGGATGCACATGTGGCAGGTGCATAGATGTGGATGTGTATCTTTGATTGCATGCATGTATGCATCATTGACTTGTTTGCATGGCATGCGCCAAGACCTGCGTGACATCTCCATCGGACATAAGTTCCTCACTTTGCTGACTGCAAGAAATGCACAGCTGAAGAGTTGACCGCCTGCCAAGTGCAGCACAATGGAATATTGGATGCACCAGCGTACATGCCCTCTCCCCGTCTGTGAACAGCTAACATTGATGATTTCTTTCCGTTTCTTAGCAACACAGGTTGGGGACTCATTGCAAATCTCCCCTAAGAAGTATATGTCATTTTAAGAAACAGAAGTATGACAGGTGCTCAGTTTGAATTGAAATTGGAAATCACCATTTTGCGGATGACTTGGTACGTGTCAGTAAGCATGGGTTAGGCATCTGAACACAATTCCTGATGAAACTTCCCTCTGTTCCATAAAGTGTGCATCAGGGAGGGGAGAGGATAGGAGGTGTGAGGGTACTCAACATCCCCCCCCTTTCTGGAAAAAAAATTGAGCTTCAAATTGGTTGCATAGTATATGTTGTAGGTGGCAATGTACGACATGCGCATACGGTTTAGGCATGCGAGGACATGATTGTTTCTGTCTCTGGTTCCTTGTCTTTCCATGTTCACAAAGCAGTGCATGTGTGTCCTGTTCACAGTGTGACAAGAGGTTCCCACACGTGATTCGGGTCTCGCCAGCACCCCTGTACTGCTCTTTCCGTGATGTCTACCGCTTCATGCGCTATCTGGCCCAGTCTCTGGAGGCTGCCAAGGACCACGCAGAACCGGTCAACGACGTCAGCTTCCATTAATGTTGTCATCTTCTCTGTCCAGGAGATACCAGCATGATTCTGGCAATAAGAGTGTTAGTGTTAGATTTGGCAGCAGAGTGCAGAAACGAGTGTGGTGACAGGCAAATAGACATACAGTGCATGCAAAGAAAGTGATGAATCGGTCATCTGTTTTTAATAAGAGATGCTAAATTGAAGAATTCACCCACATACACACACACACACACATGCCCATGCACACATACAAAGGACAGGATTTTGCTTTTCAGGTTTAGTCTGAAGTTGAATAATCTGTTTTATTGCTGTGGTAGATTACAAACATGTTTGTGCGGATACTTTCAGTTTCATTATTTTGTGAAGACATGACTCCTACATCTATATAGAGTGCTTGTCTTGTGCAAGACTGAACAGCATACAGTAAGGATGGAGGGAAGGAGTGAGGAGTAGTTGAAGGGTGTAGACTGGATGGCTAGTTACAAACATGATACAGCCATCTCAGAGGCAACATAGACCGGATCAAACAGACTTTTGGCATTTCATCCATGCAAGAAGACAGGTTGGGCAAGATGGCAACCGCATCCATGTTCTTGATTCAGGGATATAACAGAGGGTGACAATATTAAACTTTTTTTTTCTTCTTTTCAGATGTATTTTTTCGTCAACAATTTTTACTTATTCACAGTCACAGATTATTGTGTGCTATGCCACTGACAACAAAGATAATCTCGACATTAATTTAATCTAACTGACAATGTGTAGAACCGGCTGACAGTTGTACATGAGAGCTAACACGCAGGTCCATAAATGAACGAAACTCAGTAATGTTGAGTTTTTAAACAGTTATTTGTCGGGGGATGTCAAATATTCCCCTCAGCTGTGATGTCTTTCTCTCACTTGTGAGAAGTACTGCACGTTTGATCTCAAAAAGGATTGGCAGGTCTTAATGCCTGTTTCTGCCAATAGCTTATCTCAGGATTTAAGCTCTGAGGAAATGGTTCTGCCCCATGATACCTGTAGTAAGCCCTCTGGCAGTCCACTTTTATTTTCCCCTCAGCTGTTTGGATTTTTTTTCTTTTTTTTTCTTTTTCTTTTTCACAACCAATCTCTTACACACCATGCATAGTCTGTATGTTCTCTTACAAATGGACATATTTTTGCTGATTTTAGTGTTTTGACAATTGACACAAACCTTGTAGTGGAAACTGTTTTTGGGTTTTTTTTTCCGCTTTTTGTTTTTTTGGCAGATGAAGAGGACAATGTGAAGCACCAAAAAATGAAGAGGTGGATTTTGGCCGGGGGGGAAGGAAAAAGTACCCCCAAAAAATCACTGCCTTAGGTGGTCCATTGATCCGAGAACTGATGCCACGAAAAAAAAAAGGAAAAAAAAGCTGTTAGGATGTCTCGATGTGGTGGCATCTTTGATCGCAGATTTTTAGGAAGGATCATACCTGTTTACCCTAAAACTGCTTGTAGTGTGCTTTTCAATTTAAATGAGCATGTTTTCTACAAATATGTATATACATTTAAATTTTGGTTGAAAAGGTGGGGGGAGATCCTTCATATTGTTGTAAAAGCGTATTTGCTTTCACCTGCCTTCACGCAGTAGTGGTAGAGTGTACAAGAATATGGGGTTTTCTGTTAAATACAGTAGAAATAGTTTTTCTCAATACAGATTCCTTTCAAACCAGATGTATGAACATACCTTGACGAAAAGTCATGCTGTTTTGCCAGCTTTCTTTCTTTTTTTTCTTTCTTTTTTTTCAATAATTCAGGGCTTGTAATTGCTGCGATTGGTCCAAAGCGTTGCAAGACAACCAGATTCTTTTTATTCATAATTTCTTTTTTTTTTTTTCAATAATTCAGGGCCTGTAATCACTGCAATTGTTCCAAAGCGTTGGCAAGACAACCAGGTTTTTGTTCAATTTATTTTGCTTTTCCCAAGTTCTTTTTATTCATAATTTCTTCACCAAACATACCTACAAAATATGGCGAAATTGTGTGGGCTAACTGGTCCTTAGTACTGAAAAGTAAAGTCTTCAGATCTCAGTTCATCAGTGCCACACTAGGAGTCATTCCTTTAACGCAGTGAGCTCTAATATTCAACACTTTATTGTCCAGTTAAAATTACAGGTGCAAATGGACATTTCTCTTCATCATCATGGTAAACAGCAAGATCAGCAAATTGAAAGGCCGTAAAACAGGAAACGAACTGCTTCGAAAATGAAGTACAAAAGAAAAGACCAAATTTAGCTATGAATAATGCTGTAACAATGGTGAAAAGATTACTGCATTAAGTTAAAGGAACATAGTGCATGAAGCGTAAACACAAGGATATTTGGTACAGAAGAGTAAACATGAGACGCAATGCATAAAGGTTTAATATGAAAAAACAAATCACAAACATCAGCTTGTCAACTCCCAGTGGTCACTGAACGTGCATTGAACACCTCCAGCCAAACATCCTCACATGAGGGCCCCACAGGTTGTGCTTCACAGAGGTAAAGTGTTATTTGCAATTGCTTGTTCCAGTGTATGAAGTTCACAGCATGTAGAAAAAGTATACATCAGTGAGCAAGTGTCCGGTGAAGCAGGGCACGCTTTATGCCTTTGACGTTTGATTATGACTGGAAAATTGACAGGCTGCCTGCATGTTGTGCATGTCACATGCCAGAGGATTGCAAAAGGAAGAAACAGCGCGTAAAACGCTGTTGCTGAACTGGCGTAACATTGGATGAAGTAGCACAAACATGGAGAATAAAGTTTGGTCTGTTCCTGCCCCTAAACCCATCCAAAGCCAGGACAGAGACTTGGATTCATGCACTGTAGGTAATGGGAGGAGGGAAAGACAGTGTGTCCGGAAATCTAAAGCTCTGTGTAACAGAAACCAGGACACATGTGTAAGCAGCTGAGAAAACCCGAAAGATCTGGCAAATGCAAATGATCGTTTTATTTTTGGATGGTTACTGGAGAAAACTGACAAATCTCTGGTAGTACTCCCCTGTATGGATGCGAGCGCTGGACCCTGGCAGTAGACGGGGAGCAGAGAATGAAAGTGCTGAAGACTGAATGCTTCATGAGTTCTTCACACCTACATGAAGCAAAAGCGGATGTCTTGCAGGAAGTCAGGCCCCACTGTTACTTCACACCAATCAGGTGCTGTAACCTGCCCAGCAGGGCATGTACTTCACCATGACTCCCTGTCCAAACCCAGCCTGCAGGGTACAGTGGAGGGAGATTGTTCTGGAGGCACCTGGAAGAGTCCTGGACAGACTACTTAACCTTTCCCGTACGTCGCCTAAAATTTTGCGCGCCGTACATCGTGGGTCCGCATGGACCCATGCTTTTACTGAAGGAAAGAGGCCTTGCCGTACGTCGTGGGTCCGCATGGACCCATGCTTTTCTATGAAGGAACAAACCCTTGCCGTACGTCGTGGGTCCGCATGACCCATGCTTTTTATGAAGGAACAAACCCTTGCCGTACGTCGTGGGTCCGCATGGACCCATGCTTATTATGAAGGAACAAAGCCTTGCCGTACGTCGTGGTCCACATGGACCCATGCTTTTTTATGAAGGAACAAAGCCTTCCCGTAGGCTGCGTTTTTACTTTTGTAGGTTGTGATGTGCGGAATTTAAGAAAGTCATATGTTTTTATACGGAATGGAATAGTATTCTTTTTATATGCAGCAACAGAGTTTTCGTGCAAGAGACTGAACCTGTTTGTTTCAAAATGCTTGGTAATGTAAAAACCATCGATCAAGGTGACCATGTGTACACGCGCGCCAGCACACATTCACACATCTGGCTTTTGAACATCACTCCACTCACGCGCTGTGGTAATCAAACCAACTGTGACACACAAAATGAAAATGCGCTGGGCTGGTGTGTGTGTGTGTGTGTGTGTGTGTGTGTGTGCGTTGTGTGTGTGTGTGTGTGCGTGTGTGTGTGCGTGTGTGTGCGCGCGCGCGCGAGCATGTGTGTGTGTGTGTGTGTGTGCGTGTCGTTTTCAAGTTTGTATGTGTGTATGCGAGTGCATGTGTATGTGCGTGCGTGCATGCAGGTATGTTCGTCAGTCAGTGTATTATAGTGCAGATCTTGTGTGCAAGTATGACGAATATATTGTATGAGAGGAAAGTGTGCTTGTGATGGACTTAAAAAAATATATGGGCACGGAAGAGAGGGAGCATGTGTTTAGGAGTGACTGTAGGCCTACATGTATCCGACTTGATGCTTCTTTAGCAAACTAAAAATATTTTTCAGCCTAATTTTCAATAACGAGAGCCTCCAGTGAAGAATTTACACGGAACACTCTAACAATATGTCTCACACACAGAATGAAAAGTCCACTCACTCTGTAACGGGGGGAAAACACACACACACACACACAAGCACATTTCTGTCAAGAATGGTTTATTGGTTAGTAAAGAGACTGAATTTGTTCAGTTGGGCTGAGAAATCACTCACACACTTTCACATTCTCTCTCTCTCTCTCTCTCTCTCTCTCTCGCACACACACACACACACACACACACACACACACACACACACGTGCACGCAGATGCTTCCGAACTGCATGCACATACGCATACGCAAGAGCCAGGGCTTGCACGCGCATACATACGCACGCACGCGCATACATACGCACGCACGCACTCGCTCACACAAGCACACACACACACACACGCGCACACACACACACACACACACACACAACATGATGGCGATAATTCAACAAGGGTTAACAAAGACGATTACTATTATCATTATCTTTGAGAATATTTCAAACGCCCAATTCAAAAATGCCCTGGTGCTTACAGTGAGAGAAACACATATAAAATGATAAAACAAACAAGAAAGAACGGCATCTAAAACCCAAGACATACACTGAAAGTAATCATACCAACAAGATCACCACAACTTCGGCCCCTGCACCTCCTCTCCCATTCACTTACCCAAATGCCCACCCTCACGTCTGGTGAGTTGATTTTAAACAATTTATCTGTAATGCATTCAAGACATGTTACTAGTTTGATGTATAGGTTCCGATTGAATGCTTTTAGAACAAAGTATTCTAAAAATATACATTGCATATGTGGCAAACAAATTACTGTAAACCATCTACTTCTTCACTGCCCAGGAGTTAGGCACTTTGTTCCTAAGATAAAGTTAGCAGATCAATTGTCAGCCAGTGCACCATTATCCACTGAAAATATTCTGCATGTTATCTGAAAATTTTAATTCCAGTCCACTTGGAATCTATCTCTGATGTATTTTAAACAAAAATTGTTGTGTTGTACGACGTTGATATAAAGAGTTACGTTTATATGATATATATGGTTAGCCCCCCCCCCCCCCCCTCTCCCCCCCCCCCCTCCGCACTCCCTTCCTCTATTCCGTCCTCCTTTCCACCCTGACGCCCCGCATCCCCACCCGCAACCCCCCCCCCTCCGTCCCCCTGCATTATGCTCCAATTCTACTAAACTTGTTTCGTTTGATTTACTTTAATTTCCCGATTAACATACACCAAAGGCTAGATAAACAACCAGGATAAGTAAATATCTACATATCTCATCACCCATCCCAACCTCCCCCTCTTGCCCCTAGCACAGTTCTCTCTCTCTCTCTCTCTCTCTCTCTCACACACACACACACACAGGCGCACACACACACATAATTATGCACGCACACACACACACCCGCGCGTGCGCACAGCCACGCACACCGACGAAAACACGCACACACACAATCCCCCCCACCCCCACCCCCGTCTAATAACACTTATAGTGAATAGACGTTAAACTAAAGAACTAACACACACACACACACACACACACACACACACACGCACTTACACACATACACACACACACACACACACACACACACACACACACCACACACACACGCACTTACAAAACGCACACACACACACACACACACACACATCCATGGAAAAATGTCATTGCGATCCACGGTACTGTTAGACGCTTGTGCTCATATCTAGTCGCCTTTGTTTTTATGTAAAAGGCGATTGCTAGCAGCAGTGGTACGTGGAAGGGAAACATTTGGTCGTTGTGTCTTGAGAAAAACATTGGTAGGGAGCAGTTTGTTCTAAGCAAGAGAGAGAGAGAGAGAGATTGAAAAACCTAGACATAGGAACCTATTAAAATCTGGGATGTTCCCATTTCGTTAGAAGTGTGTCCGTGGGACACTTTCGTCCAAACTATTACAAATATGAAAATTTTGAGGGATGTCAATGTAGTGTAGACAAAAGAAAATGATCAACACAGTCGTCAAATGATAACTTTCGAACCTTCTCCAATATCTTCGCCATTTGTGATGTTCAGAGCCTCGAAGATATGTTCATTCTTTCAGCCATTGGGTTGAATTGAACTGAAAAGGAAATTCGATTTTTAGGTGGATAATGCTGATAACTTATTTCCATGTATGTAGCAGATAAAAAATGGTGAAATTGGCAAGTTTGCGTCCGCATGCACACCGACACACTCACAATCACGCGCGCACGCACGCACACACACACACACACACACACACACACATACCACTCACACTGGCCTACAGAAGCTGGAGCACCAGGAGGATGTTTATGTACCAGGTCTGGCCTGCTGCTGGTAAAAAAAAAAAAAAAAAAAAAAGACGTCGGTATCTCATACAGTACCGTTACAAGTAGTGTGTAGGCCTACAATCCAAAACACAGTACTCTGATGAATTGGTCACTGCACCTGTGCTTTCAAAATCGTTAGTTGTCATGTATACATGTATTGTCCCTTTTTGCACGTCTGCTTTCAAAATCGTTAGTTGTCATGTATACATGTATTGTCATTTTTGCACGTCTGCTTTCAAAATCGTTAGTTGTCATGTATACATGTATTGTCATTTTTGCACCTCTGCTTTCAAAATCGTTAGTTGTCATGCATACATGTATTGTCATTTTTGTAAAGCACATAGAGCAGTCTTCTGGCAGTCTGTTATATAAATATTCATTATTATTATTTAGAAAGCAGATCTGATGAATTTGACGTCGAACTTGCAGTCCCAGAGACACGTGGAGAGAGAGCGATTCCCGCCACTGTAGCAAAATTTGGCCGCATGCGCAGCAGTCGCATACGTGTTTTTTGTCGGTGATGTCAGCCATTCTGCTGAGGCTAGCGCTTTGCGGGAAATGGATTGCGAACGGGAGGTTCAGATTCTGTGTCTTTAGAAGGCATGGGTCCGCTCGGACCCACGGACGTACGGCGCTCAAGGTTTTTCTGTTTCAAAGCATGGGTCCGCTCGGACCCACGACGTACGGCGCTCAAGGTTTGTTCTGTTTCAAAGCATGGGTCCGCTCGGACCCACGACGTACGGCGCTCAAGGTTTGTTCTGTTTCAAAGCATGGGTCCGCTCGGACCCACGACATACGGCGCTCAAGGTTTGTTCTTTGAAAGTATGGGGCCATTCGGACCCACGACGTACTGGGACGTTTGTTGTTTGTTTACTCTTTTGTTTTTTGACAAAAACAAAGAAATGTTGGTACATAAGTGGGGCTATGCTATATTGACAAAGTCATAAAATTTAGTGAAGACAGCTTTAACACTTTTTTTTTATCAATTAAAATTACCCCTGTGGGTCCATGGGGACCCACGGCGTACGGGAAAGGTTAAAGGACTGGACTGGAGACGATGCCTCTTCACTGTTGCTCTTAGCTGATGACAGAGAGCAGAGGAGGTCCCCTACTGCACGCACATCCCTCACGGCTCCCCCATGATCTTCCGTCATGGGACAGTTATTAATCGGAGAAAAAAAATGGTGGTTATCATATGCGTGATTTTGTGTGTTACTTTGATTTGTTCTCAGGTTTTGTAGCCATGTTCATTGCATAATTTTACTCTGAACAGCTTTTTGTACCTATAAATGTGCAGTGCATGTAAAAGACAGCCGTATTACAAGGGAGTAGCGGTGTATGCACTGGTGATGATGGTTGTGCTGCTGTACGTGAAGTGATAAAGTGTTGGTGTGTACCTGAATAACGAAATGGTTCTCATCAGTTTGCTGCTTGGTTCAGTGAAACTGATGGTTCTCAAATCCCTGTCCCAGCTCCCAGCCCCTCCCCACCAGTAAAAGAAAATATTACCCAAAAAAAAGGAGAAAAAAAAATGTTTTATCATATTCAGTTTGCTTCATTGATATACATTGCATTACAAATTGTTTGTTCTAATGCTGTTTTGTGCATGCTGTAAGAAATTTCAGATGCATTTTATTTGTAACATTAACTTCCTCTCCAGGGAAGTGTCTTGCAGATCAGATCAATGTCATATGTTGCCAGATTAAGTGAGAGTGTAGCAGCTTTCCAGAGAGGGTAAAAAAGTTTTTTGAAGGTATACCTTCACCAATAACAAGCATTGAATGTCTGTTGTGTTTGGAACATGTGGTAAACGAAATCATGTTTATACGTTTATCGTTGCTGCATGTGTAAACATCTTTGGTAATATATTCAACCATTGCAACATCTATCCATCCATCAGCTTGCACACACCACACTGTCTCAGGTCCATGTTTTTGTGGGCCAGCCTACTGTAGGGGGGCCATCTGATTCATGCATGTTAAAGGGAAAAATACAAGCATGCTTAAAAACAGCTTTAAATCAAATCTGATTTCCACAAGATGTTAAGGAAGATATTTACGTCCTTAAAAAAACTCAAAAACAACATCTCAGAATACGGTTTTCATGGAGCCTGCAGCAAAGTGCTGGTGTCCAATGCCATGGTAATCCCAACACTGAAAGTATACGCTCCGTTGTGAGTAGCTCATCACATGGTATGCACCATGGAGTCATACGACTTTTACATAGATGAAAGTGTCCTGTGTCAAACTGGCACAAAATTGTTGTTGTTTTTTTGTGACCACATTTGGCAGATGGTAGATGAGTTTTGGACAGATCTGAAAACGTTTATTATCAGTTTGTGTATTTCAGTTCTCTTGGCCGAGGTCTTTGACATTCCTATGATTTTTCTTAGGGTTTCAGATCTGGGTAAGGGATTTTTCAGTGGCAGCATTCTTGGCAAGATGATCTACAGCTTTACTGCCTGGACTGTCAACATATCAGCAAGAACAAAGTTGTACACTCAATCACTGACATACATGCACTCATGCAGGAACTGCATTGCCACATACACACATGAAAATGAAGTCCGTTATCCAGTTTCTGGAAACTAACTACAAACAGTTTCCTTCACTGAAACACATACTGATGTACTCTGAAGAGCAAACATTGATGTGAAGAAAATTGTGAAGTCAACAGTTCACTTTCTCTCGTGCCGCCCGTGGGAATTTCAAAACGCTGGTTTTGATGTAGTTCATACTTCCCTTTGAAAAAAAATCATAGATGATAACATTCTTGATGCATCATTTAACTATTGTATAAACAATAATTACGCTGATCATCAAGAATTTGACGCAGGTGGATGTCTGTTAGATGACCAGGAAGCAGGAACAGATGTCATGACTCCTTTCTTAAAGTGGAAAGATCTTATGAAAACTACATCTGTAGTCACTGTGGAGTCACTGCTATCTCTTTTACTACTTCCTTTCATTTCCCAGAGGTGTATTCCAAATACTGTTCTGTTTGATTCGAAGTCTGTTGTATATGTTCAAAGCAAATGGAATACTAAATACTACAGTGAAACAAGACCTTGTTGCAGAAATGAATGACTTCACTCATTTCTTCTCTTAGAGATAGTTGTACGACATTCTGTTCAGTGCCTTCACTTGGTGGAAAACATTTTAATGAGAGCTTAGAGACTAGCTAAAAGTGAAGCAAAGTACTGTATTGACACTGCATTGACACTGCATGCCGTTTAAACTTTCTACCATCTCTTATGAAGGGGAAAACATATTACAGAATACTTGCTGTAAACATTTCAGGAAGAAACTGGAAGAGACTGGTGACATTTTGATCTCCCAAGCAAAACCACCACCACAAAATTATATTTGAAGAACTTGTTATGTATCATGGAAGGCCATCGATTTTGTTTATTTTTTAATTTACAACAAAAAACTTACAAAAGATGTAAACTGCATTTGTGGTGAAAGATGCCAAGTATGCTTATAAACTGGAAAACTATGTTGCTTGCCTTTTTTTTTCTTTGATGAGGTTTTGAATATTGCCTCGCCTCTCCTCACATATATATATTTATAAACATCATAACTGTGTCGCCTATTCTTCAGTGTCTTTTTTTTTTCATTGTTAATGAATTTTTTAAAAAACAGGTTTTAAACATTAAGTTAATGTTCACTTTATTTCAGTCCCAATCTTGACCAGTAAATCGTCTTCAGCTTTTTTTTTAAAGCATGAATTTTACCTGGAAAGATTCAAATTTTTATCAAGTATTTTTGTTTTGCTTCGCAAAATAAGTATGTAAAAGCCTTTGAGTTTGTTTTTTTAAAATATACTTTGTGATTGTTCCCGTTGTAAAATTGTTATTTTATTGGAGGAGATTCTAATTGCACATATCCACCCAACTCGTATAAAATCCTTCTGCAGGATCAATTTGGTCCTCACCAATTCATAGGAGGTGACCTACTCAACACATGGTAAATATACGCACACTTTGATTCAGCGATTTTTTTCATTCGGATTCTAAAGTCAGCTTGATGATGATATGAAACTGGCTCATACTTAATTGCTTTGTCGCCTGTGATATATTGGGCGTTTTTTGTTGGTTTGTTTGTTTATTAATTACCATTCTTTTGTTTAGTCCAATTTTTGGTTTGCCAAGTATTGTTTTGTTGCATTCATTGGGTTGCATTTTGGTGGACAATTTTTACTTGGTGAGTTTTTGTCTTCATCTCTTTGTGTGCAAGCAAGAGAGTTTGCAAGAACAGTAATTGAAGTGACACAGTATCAGAGTGAAACGGACTTACGGAAAAAGGATTTTCTTACCAGCTCAGAAATTCCAGGACTGAGGAGGGACATATAATTTATAATGAAAGAGCTACTGGCATCCCTAGGGGGCCGGGGAGATGGAAAGAGTGGTATCTCTGTGATTGCACAGAAGGGACAGCAAAGGAAATAACGTCTTTACTACACAGAAATGAGTTCTCCACTTGTCATGGTCACTGATATGGACACTAATAGCATCAGCAGACACTGCCCCAAAAGTGCTTGATTTTAATTTTTTTGAAAGTTGTTCATGTTCATGTTTGCATTTGGAAAACATTTGGGCAACATCTTTAATCAGGGTTTTGTTGTTGGGTTTTTGTTTTGTTGTTTTTTTTGTTTGTTGTTGGATGAGGGTTTTTTGGGGGTTTTTTTGTTGTTGTTTTTGGGGGGTTATTTTTCTTTTTAAATGACTGGGTTTGGTTTTCTTGATTACACACTTGGAATTGCAAGAGCAAGGATCTCTATCTCTGGGATCATTAGCTCAGATGTTTGTTGTTCTCTCTCAAAAAGTAGTACCTATGAATGTTTGAATACATTTTGTCCAATAGTTGCATCTGCTTTGCTCAAAACATCATCGATGATTTGAAAATAATGCTATTGGCTCCGACTTATTCTGAAGTTTTCGTGTTGTTCCCTTGCAATAAATTTTGTTGTTGCTGACAGGTATAATGCTTTTCATTGTACTGCTCCCAAGTCCCCCCTCCCCCCTTCAATCCCCCCTTCCCCACATCCACTCCTGCTTTCTTTGGGGGGGAGGGAAGGAGGAGATGTTATGTTTCATTCCTCCTCTGTGCCATTATTTGCAGGCAGCTTGTTCCGGCCATCCTGCACACAGTGGCGTTGAAGCTTGTCCTGTTGCAGTCACAGCAGTAGTTCCGGCCATCCTGCACACAGTGGCATTGAAGCTTGTCCTGTTGCAGTCACAGCAGTAGTTCCAGCCATCCTGCACACAGTGGCATTGAAGCTTGTCCTGTTGCAGTCACAGCAGTAGTTCCGGCCATCCTGCACACAGTGGCGTTGAAGCTTGTCCTGTTGCAGTCACAGCAGCAGCAAACTGCTGGAAGCCATCATGATCAGCGTGTCAAGAAGCTTAGCTATCAAAGAAAAGTGTCCATTGTGACCAAGTCATTGGCAGGGATGACCACCTGGGCCTGCTCTGGCCCACCATTAGCCAAAAAGACAGACAGAAAAACATCAGCTACGTACCTCCTAGCAACATGGTTTTGACACCAGTACTTTTGTCTTCAACCAAAGCGCAAGCTTTTATTACGTTTGGATGTATGACACAATGGACATGATGTTTTCTATGGGGTGAAAACTGTGAAAAACAAACTGATTGACCAGAAACCAGTATGGTGATTGTGTAATAGTTGACACTTCTGCATAATGTGTGCTGTGTTAAGTGTGACAGAACATGTATGTGTAAAAGAGATCTGGTGATTCCCCTGTGATTATCCCAGATTAAAGAGAATGGAAACCAAAAGTAACTGTGTGTGTGAGTAAAATGTAGATGCATGCACGTGCCCACAAGAACACACACACACATCACAGTAATCTCTGTCTTTTTTGTTGTTGTTGTTGTTGTCGTTTTTTGGCTTTCATATATTCCAGATCCCTCCAGTGACTTCAGCATCATGTGCTCATATTTCAGCTCCCAATACATAACCACACCCAAATTCGTCTTTTCACAGCAATCAAGATCAGGTTGTAACATGGCAACACACCAGAGACTGCATGACAGCCCAGTGGTCTTTCCTGGTGCTGGTTCTGATCAGTCAGATGCCAGACTCACCTTTCCCACGACAATAATTGCTTAGATATGGAGCCAGTGTGCATGAGAGACCCTCTGAACGACACCTCCACACCCATCCAAAGACAATCTCAATGAAATTGCCAAAGCTCATGACTTTTGACACGAATTAGCCGCGTGGAGAGAAATCAACACTGAGGTCACCAAGAGGGCAATTCATAAAAGGCTGCAGAATTTGATACATTGGCCGCGTGAGAGAGAAATCAACACTGAGGTCACCAAGAGGGCAATTCATAAAAGGCTGCAGAATTTGATACTTGTTCATGATCATCAACGAGGATAAGATGATGCTACAACATTCCATGCATCTATAAACCTTCGCCGGAGGTCGTGGGTATTAACATGACCTACAGTCATCATTTTCACTTGATCACTACATCAGTTTTTTTTAGCAATGTGCACCATAAATTGTTTTGCCAACAAACAAGAGCAGACGGAAAACAAAACCAGGGCAAGGATTGATTCCTTCAGAAAGAGTGTGTGTTCCTGGAGCCCCACAACTTGTGTCAAGGCTTTATCCCTTCACATACAGCATGGGTCCCTGGAGATCCACGACTTGTGTCAGGCTTTATCCCTTCACATACAGCATGGGTCCTGGAGATCCATGACTTGTGTCAAGGCTTACCCTT
>JAFLJL010003861.1:0-18672 GCA_018398815.1 Conus ventricosus
GTGCTTTTGATTTTCGCATCTCGCATGATGCCTGCACCTTAGCCTTTGGAGTATGCAGCATCATAATTTGGGACCGCATGCAGCAAGAGATCAACATGTGGAGTGCGTACAAAGAAATGCAGTGCGCTTTATAGCAAAGGACTACTGCTCCACCACGCGAGGCTTCATAACGGGTCTACTGAGAAAACATGAGCATACTACACTCCAAGAACGGTGGCTCCAACTACGTCTAGGATTCTTTTACAAGGTGGTTGAGGGTCTGGTGCCAGCGATCACCCCGAGTGACTTCATCACACCGCAGAAACCAGGACGACTCATCCGCTCCACTAGCGACAACAGTACGTGCCTGACACAAAACCCAGTGGAGAACTATATACGAAACAACGATAGGTGCTACTGCGTTCTTGAAACATACACCAGTCAGTACCGTCATTCATGCTTATCAAAGACAATAACTGACAATAACTGAGTGGAACCACCTCGACGATAACATTGTCCACCAAAAGTCAGTTGACAGTTTCAAGTCAGCTCTGGCAAAAGCCAGATGCCGATAATATCATCGCTCTGCGCACCTCCACCTATATATACCTACCGCCTATGCCAGTAAATGGATGTTTTCTTCTTCTTCTTCTTGTATTTAGGCAGCCAACATCTACAGTCAGACGAATCAGCCGCACTAATTTTGGAGAAAAAGCTTCTGTTCCGCCGAGCGAACACACATTAAAGTTTTCAAAATCCAGGGGAGAGAACAGTAATATGCCGACTCTACCCCACTTGCTCCTCCACCGAGTTTTTGGGCGAAAGTGGCCTAAAAGCCGCCTTTTCCTGTTCTCTGACAAGTAAGACGTCAATAACCAAAAAATAACGATTATCTACAAACAAACATACTGTGCAGGGTTATCCGTTTTCAATACTAATTTACTAAACTTTTCAGATTTCAGTTTTTGCTTAATCCTGTGTTTTTCCTGATCATTTTCAATAACATCATTTTCGCGCAACATTCTTCAAATGAGTCTCTGTCTTTCATGTGAAATAACACTACAGTCTTTAACTGTTCTCTAAAGTCTTTTAAAACCGAGTTATATTTCTGGCATAAAATCCACACACTTATCCCATCATGTCTTCCGCTGAAAGCCAGCTTTGACAAAGTGTTTCTCTTTTTAACTATATCTTTTCTGCTGAACAGTCATCTATAATAAAGAGTGTCTGCGTTCCTTCAAACACTTTATAAAAGTATTCTAAACACTCACTCAGTTTAGTGCTAGGATTAACTAAATATACGTCATTGTCTGTCCATATAAACCTTCTATCATGATATGCTTTGTTCCTTTTAAGTGTTGGACAGAAAATCACAATATGATCAAAATTATAGCGATAAACTGTTTGTAATAAGTCTAGGACAAATATTGTTTTTCCACAACCGGTCTGCCCACAAATCATTGAACAATGAGGGGATTTTATCATAAAGTTTAACTGCTCCATAGTTTTATAACAGAACTTAATCTAATCCGGTTATTGTTTTTATCATGCCCTCTGTTAAAACTTGTTCAGTATAATAAAATCCTATAAGGTCTAAATGTGTAAGATTAATCCAATTCAGTGCTGTAAGATTGTTTCTATTTAGACTAATATTGATTTTGTTGCTTGTTGTTATGACCTTAATATCCTCACCATTGTGAAGAATGACAACAGTAACTTTAAGACTGTTAACGTCTAAGTTTTGCCAGCTAATTAGAATTCCTTTAAAAAGGACGTCACTAACGCCCACAACCCCATCCCTCTCCTTATCTTTTAAGACAGAAATTTCAAATATCATTGTGAACGTGTCCCCTAATTTCATTTGCGGCATGAACTGTAATTTTGTAGAAGCATCTTTTAAAACCGTTTCTCTTCTGTGGAGGATGTACTGTTTTTTCCCATACGGCTTTATTTCAATCTCTTTCCGACTATTGTCATCTGGCATAGACTTACATGTAAAGGGCCAGAGTTGAATGCTTTTCTGAAACTTTTTTGACGGCCAAAAATGTAAATGGGCTTATGAATTCAAATTTTATGTCCCATTCTAAATATGGTTCTAAGTGCCATTTGAGGTCAGGTTTTCGAACTATTTTATATTCATACTGGCCAACATTATTTGCTTCTAGATTGCGCAGCTGTTCTAGTTTAGGAAACTTTTTGCTGTCGCCAACTCTTTGCGTTTATAATCACCATCTTTAGTGTACTCAAAACCATACAAAGCGCCTATCTCACCGTTCTGTTCAAAGTCCGCAACATCTGCAAGGTCTTTTAATTCTAAAGTTATACACCTTACAGGCGCTAATGTAACTCCTGGTTCTTCTGGCCCACGCGACATTTTTAGTACAGTTTATTATTTATTTCCAAAACAATGTGTAGGTTATTGCATTTCACAACTTTCCCTGCTTTGTCTGCAATTTTTATATTAAATGATCCAACCCTCCCACAAACTAATCTTTTAAACTGTAAATTAGGGAATTGTATAATTTCATAATCGCAATATGCAGCTTTCCCCGCCGGTAAAGCTCTTAAAACATTTGAGGGCCTTCCATCATATAAGTTTTCATCAGTGCTCAGCTCATCCAAATGAACATAAAGTAATGAATGTAATGCAAGATCGAGCGGATTTTCCCCCTTAAAGTAGTTTTGTTTGGCGCAACAACAAATCTTTTAGTGACCTGAGCGTCACTTAAAGCCTAACTTTTTAGCTACTCTTTATCAAAAAAGTAATCTGTTTTTCAGGTTAAATGTTTTTTCGTTTTTTGATTTGCATTTTTAAAATTTGGAGTAATGCTGAATTACTCTTTGCTTTTTTTTAGTGAGCAAAACCCGTAAAACCTCAGGTATTTTAACTGGTTAGTTTTGAGCCCCACAACTTTTGAAAATCTTTTTTTCCCCTTGGGTTTCGCTTTATTAAACCCTTCAACTTTGTAAAAATTTCAGGGAGCGCGACCGTTTTGGCCCCCGCAATTTTTATCAAAGCAGTTCAAAAACAAAAGGGGACGGTTTGGGTTGTTATTGTTAAAAACATTTTTTTAAAACAGAAAAAAAAATGAGTGCATTAAAATTACTGATCAAAATTTTCGTTGGGCCGCACTACAATCTTAAAAAATAGCAATAATATCTTGACATTGCTGTGCCCCAGACTGCCTCTTTTCATAAAAAGGTGAGTACTCCTTTGGAGCTATTTAAACCCCCCCTATTGAAAACGACCACATAAGAAAGCGGGGTTTAGCTCCGATGCTTTTTTTATCAAAACCCAGTTAAACTTGCTGTTTTTTTGCGCATCAACGGGGTGTGGAGTGTCGTATGCTGTCATTTAAACACCAAAACCTTTTGGGTGGGGTCATGTAAGTTTTTCTTTTCTATTACACCTTTAGACTATTTGACGAACTGCGCCCCATTGCCAATGAAAACCTTTTTAAATCCATTCAGCAACAAATAGACAGAACTTTTGAAAGGATCTGTAACAAATTTTAATATTAAATCAAGACAGACTTTGAAAAAAATTTGGGATCAAAAACATGGCCAGGGCCCTTTATTAGGGGGGAAACGCACAAAAAGAAAAAACTAGACTGGCATTCTCCTTTAAAATCTTTTTTTCCGCACAACTGTTACCCCTGTGTCCCTACAGCAAGAGCATAAAACAGCATGGCCAACATTTATCTTAACACTTCTAAGGGCCTAACTAGAGCGGGAATAAAACAATAAACACTCATTCGTACTTAGTTGGTGTTTCTAGGCTGCAAGCACAGGCGGATCGCAAAACTGATCTTTTACTGGCTTGACGCACAAAAAAAAATTACTTAGAAAATTAGGGGCCCCTTTAATTCTCAGTTGATTTCCCTTCAAGTATTCAAAGGTACCAACATTTTACAAAAACCAAATCGAAAGTGACTTTGCCTTTGCAGGTTTATACAGGGCCCCTTCTGCCTCGACCCAGATGGGTACAATAATAAACTATAATAATGAAATTTTATAGCAGGGCAATGAAAAAGGTTGGGAAAAACGACTAAAAATTTTGAGCCAGTAAATTTCAACCAATAAAAAAAACCCAAGAATAATCATCAATTCCCGAAGTCCAAAGCCCAAAAGGGCCAAAAGAGACTCAGCAAAACCGCGGACTCTGTTCGGATGACCATGAATAGAAAAGACAGCGCTTGTTCTTGGTTAACAGGCCCAGGATTACTTTGGCTTTATTTTACTAAAAAATTAACCCAACTATTTAAAAGAAATAAGTCCATAATGTCGGCCCTAAAGCCCAAATACTTTTTCTTCAGTAGACAAAAACCAGCTTAAAAATACCTCCTAATATACCTGTAAGCGTTTTTTTAGCTTTTCCGGCTAATTTTTTTAATAAACCGGGAAATGACAAACTGTTTTTTTTTCCCCGATTTTTTCAGGTGGGGGCGATGGCGGGGGGGTAATGAACTTTGACCACCGCCACGTAAACCATCACTGTCTTATTGCAAATCCTAAGGTGTTAAAAAGCTTGCCAAAGTGACTCCCGCTCTCTAAACAATTTTTTTATGTTCTGCTAGCGTTGCGTCCATTAAAATTTTTTCGATATTTTTTTTTATTCATTTACTTGAGTTCGTAATAGGGCTCGGTTAGTATCGTCACTTCTAGTTTTTCTGATCTCTCTTGTTCAAAAACTTTTTTCTTTGGGGTTTTCTTTCTTAATACAGGGCCCCAAGTTTGGGGTCATCAGCCCAACGAGTTTTTTTTTTTTCTCTTTTTATTGCCCATCTAGTTCAAACCCAGTTTTGCTAAATTGTTTGTTAATTCGCCTCTGATGGTTCTTAAAGCGATCAAAAGGGCCCTTATTCTGCATGGGTAGCGTAGTCGGTATGTCTTTAACGCTTTTTTCGAAAAAAAGGTTCGTTTTATACATTTTTTAATTCACCTGGATTGATTAAAAATTTAAGTTCCCTGTTTTGCATTTGGTTTTCTGCGGAGTTCTTGCAGTTGGGGTTTTAATTTTGAAACTCCCTCCCCTTAATTTTGCCTAACAAGGCCAAAGGGGTTTTGTACGCTCGCAGGGGGTCTATTTCTAATTGAACCCACGGCTAAAAAAATTTGATGGTCTTTTTTTTTTGTAAGCTGAACAAGTTGTCCTTGGTGTCCTCACAAACAAATGGTCACTTTTTCTTCAAAAATCCTTAGGGCTATAAAAAAGGGAGGTTCTTGACCTAAACTTTTGGGACAAATTTACCTTACTTCTGTTAATTCACGCCGCAATGAGGGGCCCCAGCGGGGCTGTATTTTAAAGGGGTCATTTCACTCATGTCGTCTCCAGGATCAAAAACCATAAACTTCCTCCATGCCTGCCTGTTTCTTTAATAATTAATTTTTTTTATTTTGTTTTAAAAAAAATGTCACAAACATATGGCTCGATTTTTGACCCGCATAGAAGAGAAAAGGGCCCTTTTGGGGGAAGGAAATAAGCGGCAAATTTCTGTTCCAAATAAACCTTACTATTTTGCAACAAATTTTACTGCAAATTTCCAGACCTGGGGGGATGACTGATTTTGCCCCGGCTCTGCGCCTTACTTTTAAAATAGTACTCGATTCAACAAAAGCCCAAACAGGACAGTTGTCCAGAATTTGGGGCGGGCAATTGTTAAGAAAATTTCTATAAAACTTGAGGGGCAAGAAATATTTTCTTTACACAATGCAGACATATTTTTAACCTATCTGATCTATGGCTAACCGGGAATGAAAGGGCTGATCTTGCGTTTCAAGGAATCGAAAATGAGAAGCACTAAAACATAGAATAGGCGCTGAAGATACTAAAGACGCAAAAAGTATGTAGCCGTAAAGTTTGCGTATGGAAATCGCTTTTTCCATTCCCTTAGATTTTGAGTTGTTAAAAGCGCAATGCACCGTACTTTCAAGGAGCATTAAAAGACAGATTGTCATATGAACTAACTTTTAATGAATACAAACGTGTTATCAAATCATCAGACACCGAAGCAAAGTACAGCATTTCTGACATCTCGTTAGAGTTTGACGTTGTTAGCAACCCTAATTTAGCAAGGCTGATTGAACAACATATCAGTCAAAATTAGCAATATTTACGAAAGAGTGATTCATCATACAACATATCCTAGAAGCAGGGCAGACACTATATGGATTTTAGTTTTAGCGTCTCAGCAAGATCGCTTAAAGGTATTTTATTGCTGTGTGAAGATGAAGAACCATTCAAAAGAGGAAGTGAAAAGTTTTTTAATCCAAAAATAACGAAAGTACAATGTTCGATTGAGGGCAGTCCTAACCAAATCTATGCTAGCGGGCTTAAACCTTATCAGCATTTTGATGAAATAAGAAAACTGTTTGGAGGTGGGAGGTGTAGAAATCCAACAGTTGACCTTGTGGCTAAAGATCTACACCTTCACAGCGTAAGACTTGATGATTATTTAACAACAAAATACGGTTTATGGATTGACCTAAGGTCAACGGAGGATAATCAGTTACATGGAAGCGGGGAGAACTGTGAGAGACGTAATAAACATTCAAATTGATAAAGAAGAAGAAGCTGATAAACCGCTTAATGTACATTTGTTTTTAATATATGATGCGCAGCTGAATATTGAAAATAACAGATTAAAAGATATACAATACTAAATTATTTTTATTTTATAAAGCATGTCTGTTCAGGTTTATCCAAACGTGCTACAGCGCCGCCAAAAGAAGAGATAGTAGAAACCCCTAACATAAAAACCTTCAGATTAACAAACATTACGCAAATGCAGCAAGTACTAGAGCAAGACCTTTCAAAATACAGCAAAACAAACGAGTATTCTGCTGCTTTAATGCTGTTACATATGTTAATACTGGAGCATCGACTATAAGTGCTCTATCAGCAGGAACGAGTGTTGGTCTCTTAGCAACGGGCATAGGCGCACCCGCAGCTTTACCTCTAGGAGGTTTGTCTTTAGCTCTCGGTCTGTGTTCATTAGCTGTAAGTGCGGCTGGCAAAAAATTAAAAACTAAACTCCAAAAGCACACAGCTATGGTTCAACTAATAACGGCTAAACTTAGTTCGTTTAAACTGACATAAATAAAGCGCTTGTTGACTCAAACATCACGGATGAAGAATTTAATCGTTTACAGGCCGATTTTGATGACTACAAAAGACAAAAGTTTGATCTTCAAAGAAAGGCGAGGACAAGTTTTTCTCAACAGCCAGACCCCGAGCAGATAAAAAAGGAATGCTTAAAAAAAGTAAACGAGACATTAAACTCTGTTCTAAACAGCTCACAGTAACAACGCCAAAGGCGTTTATACTTTAGTTTATGAGTCCAAGCGCAAAAAGACCGTTGATATTGATTCTGATTAATTATTTTTTTTTAATTTAAATAAATATGTTGGCTTAGAAAAGAAAGACAGCATGGCTAAGATATATGAAGGACAAGACGAATTTTTTGAAGGAATGCTCGAGAGAGAGCGTTTATCAAGAGCACTGAATGATATTGATTTAGAAGTCATTGACCAACAAACGTACAGGCATGTGTTGTTCATGCTATTTCTCAAGTTCAGGCAAACTAACAATAGACCCGCCAGTTAAAGTAATGTTAGCTGTTTTAATCGACTATGTAACAATAAATGAAGAAAACTAGAAGTCTGGGTCTCACTAAACAGCAGACTATTCTTTCTCATAATGACTTAACACCGGTTGGGCAGACGAACTGCTTACACAGTTTGACGCTGCCGCTGAAGAAGCTAAAATGAGAGGCTCTGGTGGTCAGAGGGCGAAGTCTTAGAGATTAGATTAAAACAGGCTAAGTATGCACCGATTGTAGGCAAGGCTTACATTCCGCTACCTCGGGAGTTGGTTTTAAGAGAGCAGTTTTAAACATAAAAAAATTCAGACAACAAATGTTTCATGTGGTGCGTCCTTGCAAGGCTGCATCATGTCCGCGAACACGCAGAGAGAGTGACTAACTATCGGCAATACGCCAAAGATCTTAACTTCAATGGAATATCCTTTCTGTTAGTGTAGACCAAATTGATCAGTTTGAAGAACAAAACAACCCAATAACTGTTAATGTATACACATGGGATGAGGAAACAAATTTGGTGCCAATTAAAGTGTCCAAGAACAGTCCAACAATAGGCGAACCAGCCAAAAGTCATGTGGACTTACTCCTAATGTTTTCGCCAGCAGGGCTGCCCCATTACACATTGATACGCACAATGAGCAGATTATTACGCATACTTCAAAACATGAAACATAAACAAGAATTCTGTAGAAAATGTTTAACAAGATTCCAACCGCTCAAGCCGCGTTTTGAACATAAAAAACATTGTAAAAGTTCTGTAGACTGTAAGACAGAACTAACTACGCCCCCGCCAGGATCTAAAGTTAGTTTTAATGAACTGGAAACGGCTGCAACATTTCTCCATATGTTGTTTACGCAGACTTTGAATCACTCATTGTTCCTTATGAAGGGCCAGCACCACAAAAACTTCGAAAAAACAGTCTTAATGAGTAATCATCAGATTTGTTCATTTGCCTTCATTATTGTTAGGTCGGATGGCGTTTTTTCAGAACCAGAATTATATAGAGGACCAGATTTCTGCAGAAACATTCTTAAAACGCATGCAGCAAGTGCGTAACGCCTGTTCTAATAATCTAAACTTATCTGAAATCATAATGGCGCCTGAAGACCAACAACAGTATGACTCAGCCACGCATTGTTGGATTTGCGGTTTAGAGCTAACGCCCAAGAGTGTAAACCCCACAGTAAGAGACCATGATCACATTAGTGGGAAGTTTAGAGGTGCAGCGCACAGTAATGCAATCTTCAACTAAAGTTTGATCCAAAGACATGGAAGCTGCCTGTATTCTTTCACAACTTGCGAGGTTATGACTCTCACCTTATAATGCAAGCAGTAACCAGCGGCCTTCAGGGTAGCATGCATTGCACAGTCATCAGAAAAGTACATGTGTTTCACTTTAAATAACATGTCTTTCTACGACTCTATGCAGCACATGATGGGGTCATTAGAGTCATGGCCATGTCCTTAAAGTCCTGCCCAATAACAGAAGAATATTTTGACCCAACTTGTTAGAAAGGGCGTTTACCCTTATGAGTACATGAACAGTTGGGAAAGGTTTGATGAAGATACACTTCCACTAAAGGCGCGTTCTTTTCTAGTCTTAGAGGAAAGGACATCAGCGATTCTGATTACCAGCATGCTCAAGGGATGCGTGGCAGAAGTTAGAGTGTAAAACGAGGGGAGACTATCATGACTCCTACTTGATGGCTGATACATGTTTGTTGGCGGACGTCTTTGAAAATTATAGAAAGACCTGCATGAAACATTATAGCCTGGATCCTGCGCATTATATTTCTGCGCCCGGGATGAGTTGGGACGCTTTCTTAAAGTTTACTGGAGTACAGATTGATTTATTGTCTGACCTACCAATGATTCAGATGATTGAAAACGGATTGCGTGGAGGAATAGTATGGCGTCGCATCATTACTGTAAAGCAAACAACAAATACTTGGACGACTATAATCCGAGTAAAAGGTCTAACTATCTTATGTATTTAGATGCAAAACAATCTGTATGGTTGGGCAATGGCGCAATCACTTCCATTACGTAACTTTAAAATGTACACAGGCGGTGATCCGAACAATATTCAAAAGGCATTAAAGTGGTTGGGCAGTTTAACGCCTGATCAACAGCGTGGTTTCATTCTAGAAGTTGACTTAGAATATCCTCATGAACTCCATGACCTGCATAATGACTACCCATTAGCTGCAGAAAGCCTAAAGATGAACCCAAGAGAGCCGCCTAAACTTGTGCCTAATCTTCGGGGCAAAAAAAATTATGTCTGTCATTACAGACTTCTACAATTTTATTTAAGACACGGTTTGAAGTTAACAGCTGTTCATCGCATAATTGCTTTTGATCAAGAACAGTTCATGAAACCATACATCATGAAGAACACTGATCTTAGAACTAAATCCACAGATCCCTCAGAAAAAGACTTTTTTTAAGCTGATGAACAACAGCTGTTTCGGTAAGACTATGGAGAATCCGCACAAGCGTAAAGATGTCAGATTAGTCACCAAAGAGAACGAAGCAATTAAGCTGACTTCAAAACCTAATTATCAGGACTTTAGAAGATTTCATGATCAGCTTTTTGGCATAATGATGAAAAAAAAGAAAGTCAAATTAGACAAACCTGTATTTATTGGGTTTACTGTTTTAGAATTATCAAAGCTTTTGATGTTAGAATTTCTTTATGACTACTTTAAGCCCTCGTATCCTGAGTCCAGAGTACTTTACACGATACAGATAGTTTTGTTATAGATATCCCTACTGAAGACATCTATAAAGACATGGAATTAGAAGTAGCTAAAGGGCATGCGGGGTGGTACGACACATCTGATTACCCTAAAGATTCGCCTTTGCATTCAACTGTTAACAAGAAGGTTTTAGGAAAGATGAAGGATGAATTATCTGGAAAGGTGATCAAGGAGTTTGTGGTTTAAGGTCAAAAATGTACAGTATTTCGAGCCAGGAGAAAATCATTAAGAAAGCAAAGGGATATCTCGCAGTGTTGTGCAGTCAAACATATCACATGACAACTACAAAGAAGCATTGTTTGGCAATAAGACTTTTCATCATGACAACGTAAAACTGCGATCTAATCTACATGAGATCAACACAACTGTTGTAACAAAGAAGTCGTTAGATAGAACAAACACAAACGTGTGTTTGTTAATCCAGAGTTTTCATATGCAATCGGGCACTGGAGAACCGTAAATTAATTAAAGCGGAACTGTGCCGGCGGGATTATCTGCAGTTCTTCCTTCACAAAAGATCTTTGAGGAGCTGGTTGTTTTGTTGTGTCAGTTTCTCGTAAATAATACACGGGCGGGATTCATTTTTACAATTCTTTTTATTTCGTACGGGTCAACACTCCAAATTGGATCGGTTGCCCTGATGCGAGTGTCCCCTTCTGCTTCCCCCGTAAATAAAGGTACCTTACTTTCAATCCAAATGGTAATAGTTTGCTGGATGAAGACTCTCCTTCAACAACATCTATAGTTTTTTCTTTTGATTGCTTGTACTGGTTTTAGCCCTTTAAATTCTTCATTATTCATTGCGCGCAAAACTGAGGGCAGTCTTCTAACCCATTCTGTGTTGCGAGAATTGTCAATCAGCTCTCTGTGATACTGGTAGGAGAAAAGTCTTTCGGCTAACTGTTTGTTAAAGTTTTCAACTAAAGCTGTGATCTGTGAACTCCCGGAATGCCTCTTCTAATAGTAACTCTGTGTTTTAACAATAATTGATTCACTTGGCCTTTAAATTCTTTTCCATCATCGCTTGAATCATGCGAGGGAAAGTTAAGGGGCCTCGTTGGTATATCAGCTGTATGGCAACCAGCAACAGCAGAGACTCTTTTGTGTTAAGGGTTTCCCGATCTTTGTATCTTGAAGCCTGTCAATGACTGTGAGTGCGTATTTAAATCTTTTTCGTCTAATCCTATCAGAGGGTAAATATAGAAGATCCATTTGATGGGTGTCGTTTGGAGTTGTGTTCACAAAGTGTGGTTCTGTATTCGTTTGGGCGCAGGTAAATTAAATTTGCCAAATCGCTTGTTTAGATAACCATTCTTTTGCTGTTTGTTCACTGACCCCCGCTGCTTGGCTTAGCTTTTTAATTGCTGTTATTCCCTTCCAATACCCTTTTTGGGGCGAATAAAAAATTTTTGTTCATTTTTTACTCAGCCAATATTATGCGCAACAAAATACACACGGTCATACCAACAACAATAAACGCGATTTCTTGCATCTTTTGTTTTTCTGATGGTTGATAAAAGTCACTAAATTTTTTAGTGGGGGGCAATTTTCTCGATTGGTTTGCCTGTTACAAGATAATATTGTTTTTTTTGTTTTGATCAACATTTTTAAATGTGTAAGCTGCATGCCCTGTCTTTTCAGTGTGTCATTAATATAATCTACTGCTCAAGTCTCTGCCTTTCATAGGCGTTTTGTGCAGCTGCTAGTTCTCCATAGCTTTGTTATGTCTTTTTCTCTCGCCGTCATCCCGCAGTTTACTAACGCGAAATTACTTCCGCTAAAAGCAAGCGAAATTCACCACAGCGCCGCCTATCTTTATTGCGAGTGAAGCCATTTTTTTAAAATGTTTTTTTTTTTCTTCCCATATTTTATTGTCCGGAATTATTCCTTGCTTAACAAAAAAAATTTCTTTCGTAGCAACGAAGCTGCAACAATGGGCAATCAGCTTTGCTGAATCCTCAAGTCTAGTTTGCCAAGATCTGCTGGTTTTTAATTCTTAACAAGCTTTTACCAAGCATTGAGTATCCTACACTTAGGCCTCCAATACAGCAGAATGGTTATACAAGGTTGGTAACAGTTTTTTCGGTGCTCATTTTTTATAAAATAAAATAATTATAATTATTAAAAAAACATGAACGTGTTGATCCCCCTACAGCTACAGGGCACCCTTTAAACCTTCCTGACTTATGAATGACCAAGTTGATGATAAAGCTATTAGCCAAAAAAAGGAGAGGCTGTATTCTTTGGCAGCATGTGGGAAAACAAAACAGTTCCTCGGAACTGAATTCAGCATAGAAAGATTCAACAAATGTCGCCACAAGACATTATAAAGTATCATAACAGTATGAAGCGCGCTGGGGTCTAAAATTTGGTGAAAAGTGTGGGGCAAACGGTTCTTAGTTTGTACACTAAACTAGTCAGTAGATTTGCCCCCATTGATTCGAACAAGATCTTACGTATGATTTAACGCAAGATCCAGTTTTAACAAAGTCATTAGAGTCTCTAGGGTGTGATCTATACTACAGATTTGGAACATTTTTTATCGCCATTAATCATGGGATTAATAACTTTTAATCATATAGATTTTATTTCCCTTCAAAATGAACGAGCTGGAAAATCAGCAGAATCAGAAAAACACTGAATCAGGTGGAGAAAGTAACCAAGCCAGAAAATCAGCGAAAACGCTGAATCGGTGGAGACCTTTAAAAAAATCCTGGGCGTGTTGAAGCAGGAAGAAAATTAGCAGAGTGGAACAGACAAAAAAAAATTAATGTTACAGATATAACTCATAATGAAAACATAACACCGCCAACGCCAGAACAAGTTGATTCAATGCCAGCTATAAAAACTTCATGTGATTCAAGGGCCCCAAAGTCTTCATGGAATATTGAACTTAAAACTGTTGCCATTTTTGGCGCCATTGCTGCTGTTGGGGGCAGTTTTTACGGTTATAAAATATATACACAATGGCAGCAGAAACAAAAGCAATCAAAAAATCTGAACCACTAAATACAGAAGGCAACAGCACGCCAAAACCCCCAATAACAAAAGCATCATTTTGATCCATTATAATGCAATAATATTTTTAAATTTTTTTAATAAAAAATAGTCTGGCGTATTATAAAATGATAAAGTCATTAAATAAAGACATGGGTCTATAAAAGACTTTTCCCATAGACCAGAATTGTAATAAATTTGCGGTTGTTAGGATGTAAAATTTTTCATTAAGATCTATGCAGAGAACGTGAGCAAGACATTCTCAACGATGACACGTTTTTTGAGGCGTGTGTGTACTATATTAGGCATTTACTATTTAAGATAAAAACATAGCTTTTTACTTGAATAAAAACTTGGTTGTACTTAAAGGATGACTTAGTTATGATCTTGAGGGTGATTAATCAAGAACTTAGAAGTTACTTAATCAAGAACTTATTAAGAACTTGAAGTAACTTAATTAAAAACTTAATTAGAACCTTGGGGTGACTTAATTAAAAACTTAAATTAAAAAAATTAATTAAGAATTGGGGCGACTTGGAGTAGAGAGTGTGTGTGGTGTACACAGGGGGTGGGGTAGGAGGACGTGCGTGCGTGGGGTGGGGGTGGGGGGACGTGCGTTTCGTGGGGTGGGGGTGGGGGGACGTGCGGCTGGGGTGGGGGGGGGGGGACGTTCGTGCGGGGGGGTGGGGGTGGGGGGGACGTGCGTGCGTGGGGTGGGGGTGGGGGGACGTGCGTGCGTGGGTAGGACAAAACCACAACCCCACACACACACACAAAAAAAACACAAACAAACAACAAACAAACACCAATAGACGACAGTGCTTGTAGGAAAGTGAAGTGCAGGGCGTTGAAGCAGGTTTTCAGAAGAAAATGTTTGCCAGGGTAGGTTGGCAAGATGGCTACCGATCATGCATGATCGTTACTATATTTGAACCACGTCAGAGCAGCAAGATGGCTGCCGATCATGCGGCGGTTACGCGTACGCAGAGCAGCAATTGTAGGTTAGCAAAATAGCTACCGATCATGCATGATCGTTCTATATTTAGAAACCACGTCAGAGCAGCAAGATGGCTGCCGATCATGCGCTGTGACGTGTGCAGGGTGGAGTAGAGGGGGTTTGTGGGTCAAACGGCAAACTCTGCCGATGGCCTAGTTTTGTTATATTAGAACCCCGTCAGAGCAGCAAGATGGCTACCGATCATGCATGATCGTTACTTATTTTTGAACCACGTCAGAGCAGCAAGATGGCTGCCGTATACAGCCTAACAGGTGCGGGGTTTGGGCTACTTAGTAATTAGCGAACAGCGCTATCAACGGAGGCCAATCGTCGAGGAGCAAGAAGTGCTCAGCAAGGCCTGGGAGGGAGGGAGGGTGGGGAGAGCGACAGGGGGAGGCTTAGAATCGCCAGTAGTTAGTACACCCGTCATTGTATTTTTGAAGCATTTTTTATGAAGATAGTGCTGGCTACACACTACTCCTCTCCTTACTGGTAGATGTACTAAGGCCTGCCTAACCCTATCTGTTTGTTTGCCAACATTCGAAAATCGCCCTTCAGTTGCTAAAGGGGAAAATTGAAGGCAGATGAACTGGTTAGAATTAAAAAAGTAGAAAAAATATACACACTTAATACACAGATCAGCTTGCCACATGAACACTGAAACTGTAGTTAAAAAATCAATCAAGTCTAATACAAACTGAGAACATTTTTACTTGGGAGGAACAGCAAAAATGTTTCAAATATAAGTTTTTTAGCATACGAATCAGCCGTTTTTACCCCCGCCTTAAGAAATGAACGCCATGTTTTTTAAACATGGCTTTAGCTGTCTCAAGCCAGCTCCCAACAATCAACGCGTGATGGTTTGTTTTGCTTCGGCCAACTTTCAAATTGCAGCGCCATTTATTAAATAAGGAACCATCTCATCAATAGTCAAACACGTATTAAAACTGGCTGTATCTTTGTCAACAAAATTGTCTTCAACGAGCCAACAAACTTTAAGATACACAATTCTGTTTTTTCAGTAAACCGGTTCACACCCACAGCGCAGTAAAACACAGCGTGCTTGCCCAGCAGTCAGTGGAAGAATGTGTGGGTTTAACCCAGTCGTGAGCGGCCGGAAGGCTACGCTTAACTCGCTGATTGGCCGAGCTGGGGAACAGCGCCCCCGGGCGGGAGTGTTGGTGTAGGAAGGCTGAGTCATGCTAGGCAGGGAAAAAGGGGGGTGAAGAGGAGGGGGGGAAAAGGGATAGAGGGGTGAGCAGTATTGATTTTTTGGCCTGTGTGTGAGTGTGTGAGTGAGTGTGTGTGTGTCCGTGTTAGTTTGTGTGTGTGTGTGTGTGTGTGTGTTTGTGTGTGTGTGTGTGTGTTGTGTTTTGTGTGTGTGTTTTGTGTGTGTGTATGCGTGCGTGCGTGTGTGGTGTGTGTTGTGTGTTTTGGGGCGCGCGGCGTGTAGTGTGTGTGTGGGTTATATATAAAGTTGTAGCTGATTCCATGTCTTCCACACAATTTAATCTATAAAGCTGTTGAAAAAGTATTTGTGATTCAAAAAATTTTTCTAACTTGAATCCCCCCTGTCTTCTAAAACTGCGCTGTATTGCCATATGCAAAACTTACACACCACAGCACAGGGGAGAAATAGACACCCGAGTGCTGGGCAGGTAGGCCGGCAACTAGCCCAAATTTAAAAACTTACCACCGCCCTGACAGAGTTGACAGTACTGAAAAGAGAGCCGTGGGAACAGGACACCGTTGTATATGAAGCGCGTTCAGTCACGGCTGCTTTTCCCTACGTACTCTATGGGGCGTGTTCAGTTCCGGCTACTTTCCCCTCGCTACTCTCTGAAAACTTTAGTAAATAGTATTAAAACGGATAAAAAACCCCGCCCCAGTATGTTTGTTTGTAGTAACGTTATTTTTGGGGTTTTTGACGTCTTACTTGTCAGAGAACAGGAAAAGGCGGCTTTTAGGCCACTTTCGCCCAAAAACTCGGGGAGGAGCAAGGGGGGGTAGAGTCGGCATATTACTGTTTCTAGGGGATTGCCAAATCCGTTAACAGCGACGGGGGGGGGGGGGGGGGGGGCGGGGGGGGGGTGGAGGGGGCGGAGTGAGGGGTTTCTTGGGGGAGGGTTAGTGAACCAGTGATTGGGGGGTGGGGTGGAGGGGCGGAGGGAGGGGGTTATCCTTGGGGGAGGGGTTACTGGAGGCGTGCCATCCTGGCCTGGAAGGCAGCCAGGGATGGCGCCAACACAGTCTCTGCAGGAAGGCTGTTCCACTCCGGAATGGTCCTTGGGAAAAAGGATTTATGACGGTATTCAGTGCGACTCTGTGGGACGTCATAGTGGAGGTGGTGGGGCGCGCCTTGAAGAACGTCTTCTGGTGCTGACGTGGGGAAGGTACTGGGAGTTGACGCAGGCCATGCCATGGTAATATTTTGTAAAACATGGTGAGTCTCGCTCTTTTCCTGCGAGTCTGCAGCGTTGGCCATTCTAGATCGCTGAGCATCTCTTCAACGCTGGATGTTTGCCGGAATCGGTGCGAGACCCATCTTGCTGCCCGTCGCTGAATCTTTTCCACTGCTTTGATGTTTTCATCAGTGAAGGGGTCCCATACTGTTCCAGCATATTCCAGAATGGGTCGCACCAGTGCCTTGTATGCAGCCTGCTTAATGGACTTGCTGTTTAGTCTGATGTTTCTTCTGATGAAGCCCAGTACTTTGTTTGCCTTACTGGTTATGTTGATTATGTGGGGCTTCCAGTCCAGGTCATGTGTGATGGTAACGCCCAGGTATTTTGCCTGGGATTCCTCTTGAAGCGTATGACCATGGAGCTGGTAGTCGTGGTGGAGGGTGGTCAGAGCCGCCTGGTCATGTGAACCGTAGTGCATTTCTGGGGGTGGAAGCACATTTTCCACTTTTCCTCCCAAGTGGCGAGTTTGTCGAGGTCTTCCTGTAAGTTTTCCTGGTCTTAGGCTGAGCAAACATTCATGTGACAAGCTGTGTCATCCGCAAAAAGCCTAGCTGTAGAGGTCAGACCAGTCGGCAGGTCATTGATGAACAGTAGGAATAGGGTTGGGCTGAGGACCGAGCCCTGTAGTACCCCTGACTCTACTGGAACAGACTCTGATTCTGACCCGTTGACGACGACGGACTGTTTCCTGTCACGTAGGAATTCCTCAATCCATGCGTTGACCTGACCGCAGATGCCAAGGTGACGAAGTTTGTGGACAAGGAGGCTATGACTCACCTTGTCAAAGGCTTTACTGAAGTCTAGGACCAGTAAGTCCTCCTGCAGTCCGTCTTCAAGTGCTTTGGAGAGCTCATCGACAAAGCCCAGTAGCTGTGTCTCACACGAATGGGCGCGACGGAAACCGTGCTGCTCCTTGCAGAGGATCCGGTGCTCCTCGCAGTACTCCATGATGGCACTGACCAGTACATGTTCCAGCAGCTTACAGGGTAAGCTGGTCAGCGAGATGGGCCTGTAATTTTCCGCCTTGTATCTTATCACCCTTTTTGAATACAGGGCTGACGTGGGCGGTTTTCCAGTCCTTCGGAACAACTCCAGTGTCAAGATGCTTGGAAGAGGATGCGAACGCCGGGGCTAGTTCGGTCGCTAGTTCTCTCAAGACTCTGGGGCTGATCCGGTCTGGACCGGGGGGTTTGGTAGGGTCGAAGTTACGAATAACTTCTCGATGCCAGAGGTAGAGACGGTGATGTGCTCAAGGGGAGGTTGTTGGAGGTTTCGAGGGGGCATGGGACATCTTTGGTTGAACTCCTCCTCTGTGAAGTCCTTCTCTGGTGCTGAAGGCAGATTGGAATTGTCTGTTCAGTATTTCAGCTTTCTGCTTATTGTCATAACAAGCTTTCCTGATTCTTTGAGGGGTGCAACGCCGTCGATTTCAGTTTTCCTTGATTTCACAAATGAAAAAAGTTTTTTGGAAGGTTTTAGTTTATCTGGTTCGACTTTTAGCGACGTAATTAATCCAGATACAGATCCAGATGTGCAGAGGCTGAGACGGCACACTTTAAAATACTAGTAAATGTGTGGTTGGGTGGGAAGTCTCGGGTATGTTTATCATATTTATCAGTATGTGTTTGGGTGGTGGTGGGAAGGGAGGTGTTAAAATGGTAGAATATCTGTAGCATCAATTGTAAATGCTGGTTTCATTTGTTGATAGTCTGTCCCTAGTCTCACTGTGTGTGCACAAGAATAGGTAGCAGCAGCAGCAGCAGCAGCAGCAGCAGCAACACAACAACACAACAACACCAACAACAACAACACAACAACAACAACACAACACAACCAACACACACACACCCCACACACAACACACACAACACAC
>JAFLJL010003862.1:0-18302 GCA_018398815.1 Conus ventricosus
TCAGACACAGTTGCCCCTGTCCGTAGCCAGCGATCCCCTGCTGACTAGATTGCACCTTGACGCGCGAGTGCCCACACTCTCGCCGCCCTGTTGAAGCCATGATATCAAGGCACAGTATGGCACAGCCGTGACTCGTGCTGCATAGACTCGCTGATGGCGGCACAGTTCAAGGTGTGTGGGTGGCAGAATTCCCACACAGCACACCTGGCTGATCAGCTGTTTTTCCCTGCTCTCCAGGAAGGGCGCCTCCTTGAGCTCCGGGGCCGCGGCGTTGCTTGCCTTGAAAGTCTGCCGCAGATTCTCGTTCCACTCGTCGAATCTTCGTCCATCGCGAACGTCGCGAGTGCCCACTTTGGAACTTGCGTCTCCGGAGGCGCCCCCTCGCTCGCGCGCCCACTCTTCCGAGAACGCGCGCATAGACGTTCGTCGTCGCGAACTGGTTCACGGACTGCTCGTTGTGGCGGTGGTGCACCTCGAAGCCACGCTCCTGCGCACCAACAGATTGCGACTCGTATGGCAGCCGCCATATTGCCGCGATGATAGGCACACAGACCGCACAGGACCATCACATGTGTGAGGCTGAATGAGCAAGCCTGCCGCGGCGCCCATGCGGCTGCAGGAGCGCACATCGACCTTACGGAGGTCCGCAAGGACACGCTCCTGCATGTCGAAGGCTTGCTGGTCCCACTGATTCCACTCGTATGCCGGCTGCAGCAGCTTCTCGTGCTCCCTGTAGCGTGCTCCATTCGTGAACACGGCCATCACTCGCTTGGCAGCACGAACATGGTGCCATGCAAGCTCAAGACAAGTTTTTTCACAACGTAGTAGTGCAATGCGCAAAGCCGCCGCTGCTTATGAGGAAGAGGATTAGCTTCTGGACAAGCAAACGGCGTGCGCACGTGAGCTCGTGATCCGGATGAGATGATCGAGGGAGAAGCTTGGCAGCAGTTCTCGAGGCCCTCCACAGCCGCGTCGTCCGTGTCCTCCTGCACGGGCACGCCCTGGTGCAAATCCACGCTCTCGAGCACATCCTCGCCCTCCTCCTGCGCGGGCCGGCCGGGCTTGAATGGTGCTGGAGGCAGCGGCTCGAAGATCTCGTCATCGCTGGCCTCCACATGTGCATCAATCTCAGCCAAGAGCTCCGGGTCCATGCCGTCCGCCCACGTCGCGAAGTCCCTTGCCGCGCGCCGCCTCGCGATCTGCGGATTCCGCATGCGCGGTGCCGTCGGCATCCCATGCGGCGCTGACGTTGCCCCATGCACCGCTGTCGATGCCAAGCATGTCAGTGCCGAGCCCGTCAGCCAGCGCGGTCAAATCCTCGCCACGCTCCTGGAACTCGGCAGTCCAGCTGCTCTTGCTCGACCTTGCGCAGCTTTTCCCGCATCTGCAGTGCAGGCGTGCATGAGATCGAGCATGCAGCGTGGTCTTGGGCCGCACCCGTGGGCACCGTAGGGCCCCCTCGTGGCCACCGCAGCGATCACTTGACGAGCCGTGGGTTCTACGCTAGCAGCAGGGCAAGGCGTTGCCTGCTGCACCGCAAGGTTGGCGTAGCGCTCTTGCGAATAGGCCTGGTTTCGCAATGATTCGGATGGGGCGCACCCGCGCGAAAGTTGCCTCGCGATAGAGCGAGTGCACGAAGAGGCCCTGCTGCTCCAGCACAGCCCTCCTGTGGATCGGCCTCCTGATGGCCGATGAGGTCTTCAATGTCGCTCTAAATCGCTCTCGTACTCACCGAAAAAAGGCCGTATAGTACAGGTCCTCCTCCGGGCCTCCTCGCCCTCGGCAACCTCCTCCCATGGGCCGTAAGTGACGTCTGGGCCGTCGAGGGGCCCAGGCGGAATGTTGACCTTGGGGCGGTGGTTTCGTGTGTATGGCGCACAGGCTGCACCACAATGGAGGAAATCCGTCTCGAGCAGCGCCCAGGGGGGGGGCTTCTCTAACGGGAGTGCCCTGCAGGTGTAGGCGTCCTGCTCTGTAAGCTCCAGACGCAAAATCGTCTAGTTCGAGCTGGATTGGTCCGTCTGCCCACGCGAAATCCGCTTCGGCACCCTCCGATACGCTTCGACATCGTCGTCACTCTCCCGACAAGCCGTTGGCGAACTCTGTGAGGGCGCGGCCGTCCAGCAATTCATAACTTGCATCAAGCTCATCGAAGGACGCATCGCTTTCCCCCACCATCTTCGCTGGACGAGGGCCAGGTCTCATCTGCAGAGCTATATGCAGCTATAAAAAGGGGCTTTTTTTGCCTGTTGCAGCGCTGCTGATGGGGGCGCTCGGCTTCCCAAGGCTCCACGCGCCTGGCGCGCAAGTGCGCGCCGTGATACTTGCCTGCGTGCTGTGTGGCACCTGGCACCCAGTTTAACGCCACTGATTTGTACTGGTTTAGTATTTCCCCCATGCAGGTGACGCCGGGCGCTGCAGGGCACTTGCCGTCGCGGAAGCCGAGGGTCAATGGCTACACCCCTTGATGGAGCGGCTCACGCGGTCCCCTCAGCCCTTGAAGTGCGCAATAAACCCCTGTACACAGATGCTTTTCCGTGCTTTGGGCGTTCAAGTGCCGCAGCAGCCCCAAATTCAAAAAACCCAAACACTATCGCCATGTGAATGGAACCATGGCGATGGTGCTTTAGTACGACGCTTCGGATCCTCTGACTTCGCTGAATCAGCTCTTTATACCTCGAAATTGAAGCAAGCACTGTCCGAGCTAACACATAGGGTAAGGGAGGGAATGTTCAAGCCCAGACTCAGCGCCTCGTTGTGTGTTTGAATAAACGGGGCTTGCCATGCTCGCAGTCACATCAAGGCCGCGGCTGCGTGCAGCACGACACTAGCGGACACTCGTGTGCTCAAGGTAGAAGGGCTTAAATTTGCGTCGTAGCGCGCACAAGCGTTCCTCCAGCTTAGCTGCGAACGTGGCAAAGAGCGTTTTAAGGCGTGCACGTGTGCGCGTGGAACCTTGCGCCCCACTGCTCATCAAGCGGCGTACACTAGTGCCACCAAAGAGCCGAATGTGGTCTGTGCGACCAGCTGTGTCACCTGGCTGGACCGAGCGCTGCAACCGTCCTCCCGGGCGTGTGCGCGGGGCACAGGCGTGCGTGGGCCCGGCACTTTGTGCGGCCGCTGGGCGCCCAGGGGTGCATCCTTGTCCCGCACGCTGTAACTGCCCTCCGACCTCGACCACTTACCTTGACTTCTAAAAGCCCCCTCCTTTGCGAATGTGGCCGCGAGCTTCACAAGCCAACCAGCGGCTAAACCCTGAGCTCCGCACTTGGTTGCAAGACAGGCAAACGCGCCTCATCGAGCATCCCAGCGCCACATGCGGCTCATCTCGCATTCGATCACGTGCAGGCGCCCTCGGCCGCGCAGGCCGCAGCTGTCCCGGCAAAGCATCTCCCCGAAGCACTCCTGGTGGCCTTTTTGGGGGACCAAAAGTGGACGACACGCAACCTACATTTGCGTCGACTGCGGATACATCTACGACCTGCGCGAGCCGTTCAGCCAGCACCGAAGAACTACGCTGCCCAGTGTGTCAGGGACCCAAGCGCAAGTTTAAGGTTTACAAAGGGGAGGTGCGCGGGCGGCCTCGCAACGACAACAAATCAATGGCAAGCCGCGTGAAAATGCGCGAGTGGTGGGGCGCTGCGCTGGAAACTTTGCGCCGTGGGCGGTCAAGAGTGCCCCAGGGGTGTGGGTTGCAGGCACACAAAGACAGCAGCCGTCTTCGCCATTCGAAGAAGGTTAGCAAGAAGACAAGGCAAGCAAGAAAAAGGGCGTAAACAGTCGAACGAACACAGAGCTCGAGCAAAAGAACACTGATCACTGAGAGCAACGGTGGTGCAGCGCTGTTTATGCATCCATCAGCTTTTGAAGGCAGCCCCAACCTGCTCGCTCCCCAACCTGCTCGCTCCCCAACCTGCTCGCTCACTTTATCACTCATCACTCATAAACTCATCCGCTTGACTCCACCCTACCCGTACGGCGCACGTCCACGCTGAGCCCGCCCCTGAACAGCCAAGATTGCCACGTAGCAGCGCAACGCTCAACTTTCGGGGGGCGCGGAGAAGGGGTTAGCTGTATTGAAGTAGGCCATGTGTGCAGGGGCCCTTCGCACAGCGGGCAGCTCCGCACGCAGGCCTGCCGGTGCTTTGGGAGCAGTCGGACGAGGTCAATGGTTGATGGCCGCGCTCACGGGGTGCGCCAACCTGTTGCATGATGGCCAGCCGGGCCCGCGCAGGGATGCGGTCGCCTTCGCGCACAACGGCCCGTCTGGTGCTGTAAATTGAAGGCACGTGGAAATTTATTGCTTTTTTCCCACGTGGGCGTTGGGACCCCATGAGGTTGCTGGCATCCCTGTAGGCCGAAATAGAGGTCCATCGCGTAGCGAGCTTTGTGCGTGAGCGAGGTAACACACCCTTTGCGTCTGGAATCTGGAGGCACTATGGTACACGGGACAGCGGCGTGCAATTTCGGCCCCGCAAGCGCGACAGCCGCTTTATCCGGTCAGCTTGCGTCCGTGGTAAAAATCAATTCGCATTACCGGTCGATCTGAGCGCACAGATGATCGATGTGCTGCACACCGATGGCAGCCTCGGCAGATACACTGCCGTTTGAGCGCCTGCTCTCAACAACACCACCACGACGCCCATCTTTTTCGTGTCGGACACGTGCACATCCACAGAGGCCAACGCACCATCGAGCATGCACAAACCCTCGCAAATTATGTATCTGCTCGACCCCATGTACGCTACTCGGTCACCCTTGTTCAGCCTTGGCTGCGGGCTGCGTGGCTGCAAAGTCAAACTGGGGCCTGGTGCTGCTTTGCCATTGCGATAAGCTGCCGCTCAGCATACGCCTGAAATGACCCCCCAACGTCGCTCGGGCATGCAGCTTGCAGCACAGAGCAGCGCGCATCTGGCCATCGCGAACATTCCACTACCCGCCATTCAGCACAGCTGGTGTCATGAGCAGTGATGGCAGAGCGCACATCAGCAGCCCCGTCAGCCGACGCGATCGACCACGACACAAGCACGGGCTGCTTTCATAAGCCTGCCTGCAACGTCCTGGAGCGCTGTTCACAAGCTTGTAATCGCAGGTGAAGCAGTCAAACGTTTTACACACGCCCTGATGCGACAGGCAGCACAAACGATTGGTGATGTTCTCGCAAGCCGTATTCACACATCAGCACGGCCCGATGCAGCCCTGCAGTGTGATACTACAGGCAGCGCACTGAGGCGGCCAGCAACAGCAGCCTGGGGCTCGCACGCTCCGCCGTCCACCACGTGCTCACCGGCGGCGTGGGCCTGCGGGAACTGCAGCAGCCCGAGAGCTGAAAGCCCGCCATCTAGACCCAGGCAGGGTCTGCTTGCCAAAGGAGAAACCACTGTGAAGCTCAAGCGCACTGCCAGGTTGTCGTCCCCTTCCACCGCCGCACCTTTCACTGTGCCCCGTGCGCGGCTCTGCTGAGCTTTAGGTTGCTCAGCGGAGGTCCCCGTCTCGCTCCGGAGGGTCCTCTGTGGCCAAGCGATCTGCTGCACTTCACACTGGCACGCGCTCGAGTACACCGGCGGCGTTTTCCCTGCACGCAATCGAAGCAGCGAGACCTCATGAGATGAACCGCAACCCCCCGGCTAGAGCTCGTCGCCAGACATGCACGTGCCTCAGGGAGCGCTTGCTTCCATCTTGCGAGAAAGGCAGAGCGTTTTGGACACGTTTGTGCAATGCAAGCGCACACGGCAAAGCTGATGAGTACGTTGCGTTTGATCGCGCATGTTCGCTGATCGAGACCGCCTGCGCGATCGTGGATATCACCAAGCGTGAGGTGCACCACACGCCACAAGCGAGGCCACGTGGCGCCACATATCGCATCCCCGCCCTTCGCATGGTGTCCCGCACGGTTTTCGGCACAGCCTCGAGCCGCATCGTGGCCATGGTTGTTTTAAACGGACGCCGTCATCACGCACCCGGCCTGCGACATCTCGACACGAGTCCCCGGGCGGTCGCCGCCGCGACCCGCAAGCGCCGGGAGTTCGAAGGGGGTGGATACGGCTTCGTCCTGCGGCAGCAGAGACATGGGGGCCTGGAGTCGGCAGCGCTGGTTTCCCTGTCGCACGTGGGAGACATAGCGAGTGCGAGAAGTGTGCGCGTGTCCAAGCCCGCGTTCGTACGTGGTGCTTTTGCTGGCTGAGTGTGGCCTTGTGCAAAAGAACCGCCCAAGTGCTCCGCTTGCAGGCGGTGAACGTCTTCCGACTGCCGGCAATGCTGTCAGCGAGGTGAGGACGTCTTCCTGAAGGTCCTGTGGACCTACAGGTCTTTGCCTGGTTCTTGGAGCTGATGTGCAGCATGCAGACACATCGCACTTTGGCCAAATTTTGGCTTTGGTGCTGAACCGATACCCGAGTAGGTACGCAATGGTGAGTTGCCCGCACTCGCGCACCTCGCTGCGCGATGGAACACTCTGGTAAACCCCGGGCGTACAGCATGCCCAACAGCTTCTAGGTCCCGGGTACCATCGCCCATGTGTCAAGCTCAGGCGATGTAATCGAGTGGAAAGAACGATCGCGTACTGAACCAGAATCGATGCCTACGCCACCCTACTACAATTCATATTGTGATGCGCTCCTCTGCTCAGCGATGTTCTCCATGGCTTCCTCAAGCTTCTCCAGCAGCTCTCCTTGCGCAGGCGCACATGTGCGTTAACGAATGCGGACAGAACCCCACACCGAACGGGGGCTTTTGGGAACGAGACGCGGTCGCCCTTTGAGCTTGTCAGACATTTCAATGTCAGGGGCATCAGTGACTGTGTACCCGAGTAGGTGAGGTAGTCTATGAATTTCCCACAGGTGTCGCTCTCCCGGAACGCTCGACCAGAGACGCGGTGCATCTGCCACCAACCCTGGTTTTTCCCAAATCTAGCGCGCTCCCCAAAGATCACCTGCGCACGCTTGTAGCGCTTGAAGAAGAGGCGGAGTGCCTCGGGGGCGCGCACCGTCTTGAGAACAGGCAGCTGACAAGACGGAGACGTGGGCACGTAAAAATCTAGCACCCCAAGCAAAGCATAGCCCACGATGAGCAAGATGTATCGCTAAAACGGCCAAAATGCGTGAGTTTTGACACGTGCCTGAGCGCCGTCAGGAAGGTACAACAGCCGAAAGCCAGGGCTCCCAATGTTGGTGATGAAGATTTCTCGTGCGGCTCAGCCACCCAGCGCGCATCGCGTCTTCGATGATGCCATCGTGCACCTCAATCAGCGCGTCAGGGTAGCGCCTCTGGACGCTTGCAACACATCGTCTGCAACGAGCAAGCGCCGCTTGTCGCCAGGGCCCTTGTACATCACGTGATCAAAATACGCTCCTGCATCTTCACTGGGACGTGGGGAACGGCGTTGAGCGAGTAAAGCTAGTTCCGCTGCGCACGAAAGTGAGCCCATGCACATGCTTTGCGTTGTGCCCGCCTGCGGTCCATGAGTACTGGCGCCACTGGCTAGCGCTGTCTCTATGTGGAAAGAAGCGTGGCCTCTTGACGGACCCGGCTTGAGCGTGCCTGCACACTGATGCCTCATGAAGCTTCTGCAAGTCACTTTCGCATTCCATCTCCTGCGGGATCGCTGCACGAACGTCACACAAAGCACACATCGAGGCCCAAAGAGCCCACCGAGCCGTTGTCCCCGTGGCGTATGGGCCATCTTACATCGCAGGCATGCGACAGGATAGAGCAAATGAAGAGACGTTTGCATTTGCACAGGTGCTTGCATGGGCAGCGCACGGACCAACTTCCCTTTCATGCAAGCATAAACCAATCCCGCCACTTGTAACACAGGGTGGATGCTGATCCATCCGTTGTATTTTGATCTGCACGTGCGACAATGTCCGCGGGGGGTTTCCCTTTCGTGCGCGCCACGACACCCGGGAAAGTGCGACGCAGCCAGACCAAATCGCATCGCGATGGTGACGAGCGGCTGGTATTTTGTCACGGAGCAGGTGGCCTATGCTGGACGTGCCGATCTGATATTCTTGCCGCAGGTGTATTGGCACCGACAAACCGGCACGTGTCCCGGCTCGAGGGCGGCTCACCAGGCACCACGCATCGTGATGTCGCGTGCTTTTGAGCATCGCGTAGGAAGCGCCTGAATCCGCATTTCGTTTCCTGAATCAAGTGCTCCAGAAGCCCAGCCTGTACTAAGATGCTGGCCACATGAGGGGAAACAGTACTGTGCGCCAAGCTGGCATCTATATTTCCACCCAAACAGGTCTCGTACGGAGACAAACGCGGGGGGGGTCGCACATCTGCACTTGGAAACGGCGTTGGACATCTGCACCCTGCGTGTCCTTGCCCTTCCGCTCGCTTTCGTCGTCGAAGCCGATAGCACGGCCATGAAAATAGAACGAGCCGTCCTTGGTGTCGTAGTACAAAATCCTTCATAGGCAGCCTGTGAATGGTCGCCGTCCCCGATGCATCGCATGTCTTGTCCCTGGAAGGGGTCGTATGGGCCCACTTGAACGGCGCTGCCTGCTCGGAGGCAACCCAGAGCTGCTGGGCGACCGTGCCTGCCCAGCAGAGCTAGAAGCACCGATGCCCGCGCGCAGCGGCCATTGGGGGCTGCTTTGTCAACATGTGGCGCTCGCTATGCACCTGAACAGCTGCCCACCAGTGGGGACGCGATTGGGACATGCATGCTACGTCTAAAATCTCTGTGAAGCCCGCGCCATCGTGAGGATGCCGCTCACGGATGGGGCCATGTCACACTGGGCGTGAAAAACAATAGGTCCAATCCGAGCAACATGCGCCGTACGCACGTGGGAGATGTTCGATGCTGCCTTGCGCCTTGCGATCCATGTCTCAAAGAAACGAAATGTGGACGCATGCACGCTTGCTTTCATCACCTTAGCACGCATCCGACCACCTGTGCACATCCTTTTTGGACACAATATCCACGAACAGTGCAAAAGACAACAGCAAGGACCTCATATGAGCGTGGATTTTGAGCTGGGGATCACGCGAGGGGGGGGGCTACGTGTGCGCCTCCCTGTGAGGACAAAATGCGTTGCCACCGAACCAGTGGACGGGTTCGGGGTCTGCATTCGAGGTCGATGGCGTCGCAGTCAGCTGTCACCCGTGCGCATCGCACCTACTCATGACACTGAGCTGCTACCGGCCCTTGCACACTTGTCACTCTCTAAGGGCAACCTGGGGACGAAAACGAGGCGTCTCGAGCGTCCGCCAAAATGTAAACTCCCACTTGCGTTGCGCCAACTGGGGCCACTCCACCGACCAAACGCGCAAAGCGTCCAGAAAATAGAGAACTACTTTGCTCGAAACTACCTCAGGGCTGTACAGGCTTGCGTGACAACAGGGAGTCCACGAGCTGGAGCTGGATCGGCACGATCGTGATCGGCGAACCTGGCGCTGGAGCTCAGTACGAGCCGACATTCGATTCGGGTTCTCGTTTTTGAGTGTTTTTGCTTCGACGATTACATTCGTCTGCAGCGTGATTTTCTTCGTGAAAGGGAAATCACTCCGCTTAGCACGGCAGTTGGGCAGCTGCCTATTCGCATGGACGAACGACTTTGGGTCCCCCGGGTTGGCCCGCCCGTAAATTCGGCACTTGTTCCGAGAAAACCCCCGAAATTCCCTGCCCCACAATTCAGATTATTTTGGGGCGGCGTTGACCGAAATGCGTCCAGAGCCCGTGTAAACTATTTCCGCTGTCAACACTTTGCCGCCCCTAACTTCTCCCAGGTGGCATATCGCGGAAAATCTGCAGTTCAGGATTTTGATTGTAGGTTTTGCTAACTAGGGTTGTGCCCCCCCCAACTCCTAGCCTGGAAAAGTTCGCAGAAAATCTAAAACAGTTTCCATTGTATGAATTCAGGTTCCGAATGTCCACAAGCCTCCCTATTAGCCCCTAGCACGTTTCGCCCCCAAAGTCAAGTCGAAGACGTGCTTGCCTTTGAGAAGTGGGTTCCGTCCACCCCGTTGCGTTCCCGTGCAGGGTCCTTCACAACAGCGTGCGCATTGCCGATGAAGAAGAGGGGCGTCCCCATTTGTTGCGTGCGCTATATCGTGCACCATGACACCATTGCTTTTGTGAACGTGTGGGCTCATTTCGACGCAACTTGCCCATCTGATGATTAGGTAAGATAGTTAGAACGGGGCGTTGCGATCAGCGCGCGCAACCGATCAGGGGCACAAACTGAGATGTTGCAGACGAGGTGGACGAGGTGGCCCCGGCGCTGCCGCGAGAAGCTCTGCGGCCGATCGACGTAGCCTGTTCGGCATGCCAGATGCTGATGCTTGTGCACAGCCCCCCTCCGCAGAAGCGCGCCCGCTTGCAGGGTTCGTTTTCATGCTGCTCTCTCCATTCCAGTTCATGATGTGCTTTGCCACCAGCATTAAGCGGCTAGTCTTCCGCGGCGCCTTCTGCACAGCCGTTGGACGTCTTCGAGCAACTAAGCCTGCGAGTCCGAGCAACACCAGCTGCAACGGTTGCGAGGACCGACAGTTTGTACGTGAATGCCGCTGCTCGTACTGAGTGATTATCTTGACGGGGCTGCGTGGAAGCCGAGAGGAATGCTGTGCCTCAGCAAGAGCGGCGCTGTACTTGGTGTTGGCTGTGCTTGCACTGAGCTCGTTTCACAGCGGCCGCGCAGCCGCGCATAGAAACGCGCGAGGAAGCCATCGACCAGCTGATAGCAGACCATGAGAGAGCGCGCGCGTACGTGGCATCCCGTTGGGAACATATTGCGGATCAGCCGTTGCCTTGCGCCCGCGCCACCTCCGTGGGGCAACTCGGCCCCAAGAGCACGTACAGCAACTCCATGACAATGGGGGTGTCTCAAGGGAACCTACAGAGGTTGTGGAAGCTCAACATTCCCGTCTTTGCGTCGTGCAACGTGCGAACCACTTCACACTTGCCAGCGCATGCATGCAGAACTCCTCGCACCTGTTAGACATGTACCCGGCGGCAAGCAATGCGTATGAACAAATGCTCCACGGCCAACACCAACAGCAAAGCCCGTCTCTGTTTCCAATTGCTCAGACCCCTGCAGCGTCTTGCACCCAGGGCCTGCTACTGTGATTTCGCACTATGCACAAGCTGTCTGCCGCTGTTCTGCGCTGCACTTGAATGTTGCGCTGCTGAGCGCGGGTTTCGGTCAAGCTCTTGCTTTTGAGCCTGCCTTTGGAAGCACGTATGCCGGGCGTTCGCCACATCACACAATGCATCCAACAATGCAGCGAGATGCAGCATGTGACTGTAGCTCTCTCCCGCTCGGGTCTCGCCTCGGGTTCACCGTCTGATCAGCGTGTCGCGCCAAACGAATTATGCATGCACGATCCCAGCACGCATTTCGAGCTGGCCGATGCTGCACCATGGCAATCACCACATGACGTGTCGCCCACAGCGCTTGCACACCTGCGGCCAAGCTTGCTCGGAAGGGAATGCATACTTCTGTTTTCCTTAAATGGGAAGCCTTCCGCAGCGCACGAGAGAAGCGCAGCGTGCGTGCAGGTCTGGATTTCCCACAAGTACAAGTTCATCTACCTGCGCCAGCTGAAGTCCGCCTCCTCCACGGTGCTGCAGATATTCTACAAGCATGTATGCTCCAACGCTGCACAGGTCGGTTCTGCACGCTGCAGTGCCGACGAACTGTCGCTGCTGTCGGAAGGGCGGCGAGGGCGCGGCCAGATGAGGTGGACAGGTGTGGAGAGAGTACTTTGTCTTTGCGTTTGTGCGCAATCCTGGACGCGCCTCAGCAGCGCTTTCTTCATGTTCACGAGTAAGGGATACATGCGGTGGTGCGCTGGTGCTGCTACGTAGCAGCGTTGCTTGTTGCTAGGCATGATTGTTTTCCAGTTTGGCGCACCTCTGTTGTTCAGTGGCAGCGCCAAGCAGCTCATACACCGGCTGGCCGCTGCTTCTTATGCACGGAGAATGAACCAAGCCCATTTTAACAGCTCCCGTCTGAGTATCAGTCCACGGCGGCATGCGTATGCATGTGTGCCACTTGTGCATGCTAAGACTTATGTGCTGCGCAAAGCTGTGCGAGCAGGCAGCCTCGTGTCATGGAACGCTCATATCACGTGACGCGGCAGCACTTGACGTGTCCAGAAGCGCCTGCAGGAGGATGCCGGACGGCTCAGTTTGGTGAGGACTGTGGCGACCTGGTGCCCTTCGCTGATGTCGCCAAGCATGCAGGCGCGATGGGCGCCATGTGTGGCAAAGAGCAGTGCTGTACGTACACGGCGGAAGGTGAATGGCAGCCGAAGGCGCCCGTATACCATGTGCATGATCAGAGCCACTGTACGTTCGATGCCAGTGGTAGGTGCGCCTCCACCACAAGCCTGCTCCCTCGAAAGCCACACATGAGCGTAGCATCCGATGCTCTTGCGAAGGGGACGTGCAAGGGCTTAGTTAAGTTCAGCGTGCGTTTGCAGTGTCCAGGGGCGGTCCGAGTTTGCTTCTGATGGGACGAAAGATAGTGAATATGCCGGGCCATTTGCTCTGCATTGGTGTGGACTGGCATCGGCGCTAATCACTTGTACAGTTTTGGTGCCGACACTTTCAGCTGCATCTCTATGGCTGACCGTGTCCACTGCAGGCCCACGCCTGCACCGCACCGCTTGATGTGTGTCCTGGGAAAGCCAGACACATTGCGCCGTGTATCGAGATCCGAGATGAAGTGATACTGCACACTAAGAACTTGCACACACACTTCACAACAGCAGTGCTGGTTGACAACTGTGTGGGCATCACGCATAGAAACCTTGGTTGCCACGAGAAACGATATGCGTGGAGTGATTCATGTTTTGTACAGGGTCTTTGGCGGACTTCATTGCACATCGGAATCGTTCAACGAGGACTTCCGAACGGTCCTCTTGAGATCAACCGCCGTTCGGGGTACAACCTTACCGTTCCAACGATCAGGCCATCAACAAAAAAAGAAGCAGACGGCAAGCTGTCTGATCCTAATGAAAAGGGGCAGGAGTGCTCCCTGGCTCAATTCCCCCACATGGACCAAGAGATTTGCGCAATATTGCGATGCAGTATGGGACTCGAAGCCGTTCGGTTCGGGTATAATCCATGGATTCGTGCCCCGGGGGGAAGACAAGATCAAGGGAAAGGGGAAACCATCTTGATGTTGTCAGGGCAGAAGCATGTACTGCCTACAAGCGGCATGAGCGCAATATCCACCGCAAGAGAGCAAGCCAGCGGGCAAGGCCATGTGCATGCCGAGATGTGACAGTGGGGTTGTAGGCAAGTAGCGCACACGTTCCTCGCCACAGGCACATGGTTGTGCTGCTGTTGTGCAGCCATTATGGACAGCCCTGAGCTTGGCGTGTTGACAGGGTCTGGTTCGTGAGCTTTACCTCTCTGGTTAAGTTGTACCCAAAGAGCACGCAACCAGCTAGCATAGAGCAAGCACATGAGTCCAACGGCCGCACAACACACAGCAAGCCGACGAGCTTGTCCCCGGCTCTCGAGAGAGGTCCCACAACGCTACGCTCGGCCCGGGGACACAGCCGGACACAGCCCTGCTGCGGGTGACTTCTCCAGTGTCTTGACTCCTTGCGCCCGACTCGAGCTCCCTCGCTCGGGGAACGAGTCCGAACGTTCCCCTTAATCACTGGCTCTGCACCCACCACACAAATCTCGGGGTGGAAGGGCTGCCCCCGCGCGCCTCCGTCTGTCGCAACTGGCCCACCAGGGCGACCCACTAGGCCCCCTCTGTCGCGCTCACCTTCAGGGCCCCCGAAAGGCTCGCAGAGCGCGTACGTCTGCGGCCCCCCTCGCCTGGACGGTTACGTCCCCCGTGCAAGATCCTCGGGCCCCCCCCAGGCGCCGCCCGCCGGCGTTGGAGGAAGCAGTGCAGCCCTGGGCCTCGGTATGCGGACACAATGTGGGGCTACTGCTCTCTCGCGTGACATCCCGACGCCCCCGCCTCCCTGCCCGGGGTCCATCGCGCCCCCACTCATGGACGTGGGCGGGAGCCCCATCGTGACCCAAGCCCGGGTCGACTCATGCGCCCAAGGGGGATGGCGTCGTTTCGCTGGGAGACCCCAGACGCCCATCCGCAGCAAACGCTTTGGGTCGTGCCTGTCCTTCCCCCGGCTCACCAAACCCTCGCACGGCCCGGCCGGGGGGGGGGGGGGGGGGGGGGCCCCCCCAAAATTACCTCTCCTCCAGAAAGCGGGAGAGGCACCCGCACAGCCAGGCCCCACTGCGCCCTTCCGAGGGGAAACGGGGACCACGCAACGTACCCTGCTTCGGGTCGGGGGATGGCTTCGTCGGCTTGTCCTGACGAGCACGCCCCGCTGGGGGGCCCCCGGCGCTTGCGCAGATGCCAGGAGTCTGGGGCCCGTCAAAGCGACCTTCCACGGACCCAGCGTCCGCTGCGGGGGATGTGGCCACACGTCCAGCACGCCCCCAGCACCTCTGCGCTCCCCCGTTGCCTCCCATCCCCTGGGGAGCTCAGGCCAGGGCGCAGCGCATCCTTTCGCAAGCCCGGGCAAGGCTGTCAACGGTCGCCGTTGGGGGGCCAGACGTACGGTCAAGAGCCCAAAAATAGCTGCCCGCCTCAGGGCCACCTGTTCCCAGTCGCTGCCGGGCGGGAAACCCCCGCATCCCGGGCGTTGACGCCCAACACACGTCCGGGCCGGTGGGGGCGACGCCTTGGCGAACCCCCACCCGCCGACCCGGGCCCGGCCTCACTGCACTACGGGGCTAACCTGCCAGCGACCGCCGGGCATCTCTTGGCCTGCAGGGGCAAAACGGGGTGTGGGCGTCACGAGCAGTTGGGAGTCGTACGTACGCCATGCGTGGGGGGAATGGGGGGTCTCCGAACCATCCTTTAAGTTCAGCACGACGAGCAGCGCTTTGGGACGGCTGGGGGCCGCGCAGTGAGGGGCGATAGCCAGGGAGACCTGGCGGGCGTGGGGGCAAGCCCGGCTACACGGCGGGTTTTCACCCGGGCTGCAAGCCCACCGCAAGGGGGGCCGCCATCCGTGGGGGGGGCTCGGCGCGGGGGCCGAGGGCGCAAATCAGCCACTAAAACAATTGGGGGCCCGCACAACGGCGGCCGCGGCCGTTGGACGCAGCAGGCGGCCCCACCTTTATGGGTCAAAGCTTTGGGGGGGAGGCCGCGGGGCCATGTGTTTTGTTTACAAGAACAAATTTTAACCGTTCTGCCGCAGATCAGCGCTCGCCTGATAACTAATGGCGACCGCCGTCGCAAAATTTTATGCCGTGCGTCGGGCCCGTCCTTTGTGGAGGCCGCTAGTCCCTCACTAGGTGGGGATAAAAGTGACTGTTATTTTGGGCCCTGCGGGCTTTATGTCTTTGATAGGTCCCTTTGGGCCTTTCTCTCTCTTGGCTAGAATTTCGCACGCCCTTGGGCCCTGCGCATGCACACTAAGCACTTTAAGGCCCCCCCCGAATGAAGGACCTTTGGGACACGGCCCATTCGGGAGGCGAAAAGCGCCCAGCGTTTGACAAAAACCCATGCGCCCCCCTTGTCGAAGCGGCCCCTCCCACCCACAGAATACACACGAGTCACAACCCCACCCCCCCCCGAGGGATGCGAAGGAGGCGCTTTGACGGCCAGCTTTCGGGGGCCCCATCCCGTCGGCCGCCGGGGACACACAGGGTGCCAGCGGGGTGACGACCAAAAACCAATGCCAGGCAGAGTGGAAAGGGAGTGGAAGACGAACAGGGGCCGGGGGCCCCGGGCCGGCGCAGCAACGGGGGGGATAAGGGGCCCATCACGAGACACCTGCCTTCCGGGGGCCGCCTCCCGGCCGAAACCAGGAGCTTTTTGTTGAAAATTGACAGGGGTACGCGAGTCCGCTGCCCCCGCCCCCGCTCATGAACCAATAACGGTTGAAAACCTTTTTTTGTGACATTTATGCTTGTGACGCTCAATCGGCATTTCACGAAGGGGCGACAGAGCGCGAGCCCGGTTTCGCCCATGTCGCCCCACACCAGGCCACAGCCAAACCGGCGGAAAAAAAACTTTAAGCATCATAGCGTGCCGTACACTAGTCTGCACCCCCCAGCTCTGAAAGGGGCGCAAAACCGTCGCTGGGGGGGATTTCACCGGTCGTTTCCCGCGGCGGGCCCTTTTTACACAAACAACGTCCTTTGCTGACGAACACCCTCTGCGGCCGCCCCTTGCCGTTAAAAACGGACGTGCAAAGCGTTTACGCGCTACCTGTCGGCCCCCCGAGCGGGGGCCTGACCGCCTGGGTTTACTTCTTCACCAGAGTTTTGGTTTGGCGGTTTTGTAGTCTATTGCAGAGTCTAACAAATGGAAATTTTTGCCTCTGCAGCGCTGCGGCGCGCGACAGTGACACGAGACCTGAAGCATCCGCCCAAGTCCCGCCAAGGGGTTCCACATGTCCGGGCGGGACCGAAACGCACCCGTGCTCCATAGTACATCCGTAGCGACGGCATGAAAACGTTTCTACTTCCGGGATGCGGCAATCCCTTGGGGTTGTGCACAACCAAAAAGGTACGTTGCGGCCCAGCCGAATTCAACCGCGCGCTGCCCCATGCCAGGCGAAACCGCCACAGGCCTCCCGAGCCTCTGGGTTTTGGCGACGGCTCCGCTCTGTATGGAAACTCCACACGGCCCGCGCAATCATTGCAAGCGGTTTGTTCCATCAAGCATTCACCGCCCAGAGAAACTGCGGTTTCAAGCCTCAGTGAATTCGAAGGGCCTAAATCGCTGATCGCGCACACCATTGCCGGTACACGGAACCTAGTCCCAAATGGGCTCGATGCGGCACTCGGGGGGCGCGGCCCAACAACAAGGCCGGCACAGCGGGTTCCGCTGGTTTTGCATTGGTTCTGCCTGCACATTGCGCGGGGGAATCGAAGACCTGACCCCCTCATCCATGAAAAGGGGAACATGCGACCCTGTGCACCCCCCACCGGCCATGCGAAATCCTCCAATGCCGTCCCAAGCCAGAATTCTCGTGGGGGCCATCGGAAAGGGGCGCATGGGGCCGCGGGGCGTCGGCGACAGCTTCGCAGCTTTTACCGCGCAGGGGCGCACGGGCGTGCTGACGGGACCTCTGGCGGCCCCCTCCGACCGCGCGCGCGTGCAGCCACGAATCCATGCGAGGGCGGGACATGCGAGTGCGGAATGGCGACTATCTAACAGCTGCGTCATGAAAAAATCCTTTTACATCTTCTGGTGACACCTTTCTTTTTTTTTGGGCGAAGCATCGACGTGCGGGCTGAAGAACCGATTAAAAACTGGAATACAACGGCCTTCAGGATCCATGTCGCTCTGCTTGCCGCCTCCCGCACACCGTGATGAACTAACGATTGGCGGGCCGGGTGACACCGTCCAGGGGCCGTCCGCACTTTAGCTCCCTGAAAAACGCGGTGGGTTTCGAGCATCCGAAAACCATTCGAGGCCTCTCTTTAATGTACTCTCGCTCCAGGTTGGCCACCTTTGCAGGGCTTTTTTCAAAGACGGGGGGCTCGCGGGGGTCAAAATTCGATGGGCTTCAGCACAGCCTCCTTCTGTAGGGAAGACTTCCGGGTTCCGTGCCATTTACCTTTGACAGAGTACCCCTTGGGGGTTCCCACCCGGGGGGCCTTGCCGACAATTTTCAGCCAAAGCACGATCGCAATGAAATTCGGGCTTTCCGCTTCACACTTTTCCGGGGGCGTGGCCGCGGGGGACAGCCTGGGCAGGGGAGCTTTTGGTTGCAGACCAAGACTCCCCGGGGTTATTGTCCAGACCTACAATGCCGGGGTTTGGGCTCATGCAAGAAGGGGAGCTTGGCCAAGTGCGGCTCCGGGTTGCCACCAGTCGCACACTTGGGTCATGTCTTCTGAGGGACTATGATGTGCACTTCCATCGCAGTATACGCAAAGCCCGGCTACAACCGCAATGGCCCCCAATCCGCCAAACAAGCTTCATGCCCAGACCTTGCCCTGTACCTGACGGGCCTGAAGAACGGGGGACGCCAGTTTTTTGGGGCATCGATAGCGCCCTTTTCAGCAGCGTTGGGAAGACGGCGGCAAATGGCAGAGGAGCAAGCTCAGCGCGGCGGCTTTCCCCCGAGCACGCGACAAGGCGTACCCTCAAGTAAAAAGTCACACGCCAGCACCGTGCCAAACGGGGCCTTGGGTTTTCCCTCTCTGGAAAGGGCCCCCAAAAAGCAGCGCCTTTCCCCAGCCAGGACTCTGGACCTCAAAGAATCGTTTTCCCCACATAACATCGAGATGCACGACGGGTGCCGAAAGCGGAGGGCGTGCAGGGTAAGGGGGAAAGGGGCCCCCTCCCAAGTGG
>JAFLJL010003863.1:0-17246 GCA_018398815.1 Conus ventricosus
GTTACTGACTTTGTGTGCACCAATTCAAACTTATATTGTGTGATCATTTAAACCGAAAAGTGAAAATTTTTGAGCAACCCAGAAGTGAGATTTTATCCAAAGACTATAGTTGGTGAACACCTGTAAAACACTCAAATTTAAAGGGGGGGAGGGGTTTTTCATTTATTATTTGTGTTTAACCCCTTCTCCCTTGTCCCCCAAATATGTCTTCCTGTAATAATGTGTTTACAGCAATTTTTATGCACTAAATAACTCTTGAAATTATGTCCAGAAAGCGCGAAATGGCATAGATTTACACTCGGTTTTTAAAAAAAATTTCCCGGGGGAGCATGCCCCAGACCCCCCTAGTTTCAGTGTTTTTTTTCCTCCTCTGTTTTAAGCCCTGATGTAGGCTCATGAGCAGAAAGGCCTGTCTTGATCTAGGGGTTGTGTCTGACTTTTGTTCGTTTCCACATAAGCTTCAAGGACCTTTTCACACCAGAAATCCGCTTTGATCTTTTTGCAAAGAACCCACCAATCCTCAGGCATACAGGGCATTGTTTGCCCCTCAGTCCTCAGGCATACAGGGCATTGTTTTCTGACCAGTCCTCAGGCATACACTGATACAGGGCATTGTTTGCCATCAGTCCTCAGGCATAAAGGGCCTTGTTTGCCACCAGTCCTCAGGCATACAGGGCATTGTTTGCCCACCAGTCCTCAGGCATACAGGGCATTGTTTGCCCATCAGTCCTCAGGCATACAGGGCATTGTTTGCTGACCAGTCCTCAGGCATACAGGGCATTGTTTGCTGACCAGTCTTCAGGCATACGGGCAATGTTTGCTGACCAGTCCTCAGGCATACAGGGCATTGTTTGCTGACCAGTCCTCAGGCATACAGGCATTGTTTGCACACCAGTCCTCAGGGATTTCAGGGCATTGTTTGCTGACCCGTCCTCAGGCATACAGGGCATCGTTTGCTGGCCAGTCCTCAGGCATACAGCGCATTGTTTGCCTATCGGTCCCCAGGCATACAGGGCATTGTTTGCTGACCAGTGCTCAGGCATACAGGGGATTGTTTCTGACAGTCCTCAGGCATATAGGGCATTGTTTGCCCATTAGTCTTCAGGCATACAGGGCATTGTTTGCTGCCAGTCCTCAGGCATACAGGCATCGTTTGTGGCCAGTCTCAGACATACAGGGCATTTTTTTGCTGACCAGTCCTCAGACATACAGGGCATTGTTTTTCCCATCAGTCCTCAGACATACAGGGCATTGTTTGCTGACCAGTCCTCAGGCATACAGGGCATTGTTTGCTGACCCGTCTTAGGCATACAGGGCAATGTTTGCTGACCATCCTCAGGCATACAGGGCATTGTTTGTGACCAGTCCTCAGGCATACAGGGCATTGTTTGCACACCAGTCCTCAGACATACAGGGCATTGTTTGCTGACCAGTCCTCAGGCATACAGGGCATTGTTTGCTGGCCGGTCCTCAGGCATACAGGGCTATGTTTGCCCATCGGTCCTCAGGCATACGGGCATTGTTTGCTGACCAGTCCTTGCAGACAAACAGGGCATGGGTTTCCAACCGTCCTCAGTCATTTACAGGGCATTGTTTTGCACAGTAGTCTCAGACATACAGGGATTGTTTTGCCCACCAGTTTTTTCCTCAGGCATACAGGGCATTGTGTGCCCACTGGCCTCAGGCATACAGGGCACTGTTGCCTCATCAGTCCTCAGGATTACGCAGGGCATTGTTTGCCCACAGTTCATCAGGACATACAGGGCATTGTTTGCCCACCTGTCTCTGACATACTGGGCTTGTTTGCCCACAGTCCTCAGACATACAGGGCATTGTTTGCTGACCCAGTCCTCAGGCATTACAGGGCATTGTTTGTCGACCAATCCTCAGTACATACAGGGCATCTTTGCCCTATCCTGTCCTCAGACATACGGGCATTGTTTGCCCACCAGTCCTCAGACATACAGGGCATTGTTTGCCGACCAGTCCTCAGGCTTACAGGGCATTTGTTTAGCCCCACAGTCCTCAGGCATACAGGGCATTGTTTGCTGACAGTCCTCAGGCATACAGGCATTGTTTTACCACCAGTCCTCAGGCATACGGGGATTTTGTTTTATTTCAGTCTCAGGCTACAGGGATTGTTTGCTGAACCAATCCTCAGACATACGGGCATTGTTTTGCCCACCAGTCCTCAGGCATACTGGCATTGAGTTTGACACGGTCCTCAGGATCATACAGGGCATTGTTTGCACAATTCAGATCCTCAGACGATACAGGGCATTGTTTGCATGCACATCAGTCCTCAGACATACAGGGGCATTGTTTGTGACAATCCTCAGACATACAGGGCATGTTTGCTGACCAGTCCTCAGCATAAGGGCATTGTTTGTGACCAGTTCTTCAGGCATACAGGGCATTGTTTTCTTTCCAGTCCTCAGGCATTACAGGGCAGTGTTTGCTGACCCAATCCTCAAGGACATCAGGGCATTTGTTTGCTGACCCAGTTCCTCTGGCATACAGGGCATTGTTTGCCACCATTCCTCAGGCTTACAGGGAATGTTTGCACACGGTCCTCAGACTACAGGGGGCATTGTTTGCACATCAGTTCCTCGACATAAAGGCATTGTTTGCATGCACATCAGTCTATGACATTACGGGCATTGTTGGCACAGTTCCTCAGGCATTAAGGACATTGTTTTCACATCAGTCCGCAGGACTTCAGGGCATTTGGTTGCCCACCCGTCCTCGAAATATCAGGACATTTGTTGGCCCACCAGTCATCAGACATACAGGGCATTGTTTTCCGACCACCAGTCCTCAGGGCAGCACTGGGCATGTTTTGCACATCAGTCCGCACAGACTACAGGGCATTGTTTGCCACCAGTCCTCAGTCATAGGGCATTTGTTTGTTGACCCAGTCCTCAGGCATACAGGGCTTGGTTGCTGGACAGTCCTCAGGCATGGCAGGGCATTGTTTACCCATCAGTCCTCAGGCCATAACAGGCATGGTTTGCCCATCAGTCCTCAGGGTCCCTTATACAGGGAATTGTTTGACCAATCAGTCCTCAGGGCCATACAGGGCATGTTTGCTGACTAGTCCGCAGGTATACAGGGCATTGTTTGCCCATCAGTCTCAGGCATACAGGGCATCGTTTGCTGGCCATCCTCAGACATACAGAGGGCATTGTTTACTGACCATGTCCTCAGTATACAGGGCATTGTTTGCCAATCAATCTTCAGGCATTCAGTGCATGGTTTGTGGACCCAATCCTCAGTTATACAAGGCTTGGTTTTCCAATCAGTCTCAGCCATTCAGGGCATAGTTTGCTGACCAGTACTCAGCATACAGGGCATTGTTTTGCTGACAGTCCTCAGGCATAAGGGCATTGTTTGCATTTCAGTCCTCAGACATACTGGCATTTTTGCCCATCAGTATCACGCATACGGGCATTGTTTGCGTACCAGTCATCAGGCTTACTGGGCATTGGTTTGCTGATGTGTGTACAAAATTTCCATCATTTTATGAAAATATTCAAGGATGGTTCAAACTCCGAAGATAGAGTTGCTTGTGCAGCCTTTTGCCCCAACCATTTCAATTGTAAGTCAAAGCCATCAGATTGTTCATTTATTCTGCTGAGTGTCAGCTTTGGTTCTAGCACTGAAGATATAATGAAGGGACTTTCTGGATTTTGTCTGATTTGCTTTCGCCTTTGGAGACCATAGCTGGCATAAACTCATCATCTGAACTTCTAAACTTTTACTTAACTTGTTTACCTCTTTGAAAGTGGAAGGTCATTATGGTGTTCTTGTTGGGTTCCAGTGATGTGAGGATTTGGGGAAATGAAAATGGCGGGATCGTTTGGCAGGAATGCCATAACAAAGCAATTGTCTAACACATGTTATTCCCTACTCAGAGTTGAAACAAAAGGTTAATGATTATGTCAGAGACCTGGCAAGAGGACTGGAATACACAGATGGACAACAGTCATTTCAGATCTGTCCAAACTAAGAGTGGCCTGGTCTACCTGTGTGGTCACAAGGAAGAAAGTTTTTGGCAGTTGCACACTGGCCATTCAATTTTTAAGTCATTTGCATCGTTAACAGAGTGAAGAAGGTCCACGTTGCAACCCTATGATGAATGTCTCAGCAGAGACAAATTCTAATTGAATGTAGGGAGCTATATTGATTGTCGGACTTAAACGTTAACAGCAAGCACATTGAAAGGACTTGGTTCCGGTTGTTCCCGGAGTCGATTTTTTGATAGAAATCAATGTTTTTAGAACTTGAATATTTACACTCGTTTTCGCTGGGTATTTGATGACAAGAAATAAATGGTGCTGATTTTACCTTTGCATTTGAATTCTGTCACTTTGTTTCAATATGGTGTTTCAGCCTGATATGGCTTTTTGTTGGGCAGGGCTTCTGAAGCAACATGTTTTAAATTTGGGTGTTTCTTTGCCTTTTTACACAACTTGAATATTGTTCGTGGTCCTGATCATTCCATGTTGTTTTTGTGTTTTTTCCTTGGTTTTTCTCTTTGTTTACAATGACACATACTGAGAAAAGAAAAAGGGGGTTAGTTACCGCAAAGTTACAGGACAAACAGATTACTGACACAGATACAGACAGACAGATTTAACAGGGACACAGATACATACAAACAGATTACTGGAACTGATACAAAACAGATTATCATGACACAGATACAGACAGACAGATTACAGGGACACAGATACATACAAACAGATTACAGGACACAGATTTACAGACAATCAGATTACAGGGCACAGATACAGACAGACAGATTACAGGACACTGGATACAGACAAAAACAGAATTACAGGACACAGATACAGACAAACAGATTACAGGACACCCCGATACAGACAAAACAGATTCAGGACACAGATACAGACAGACAGATTAAGGACACAGATACAGACAAACAGATTACAGGTCACAGATACAGACAAACAGATTAAGGACACAGATACAGACAGACAGGATTACAGGACACAGATACAGGAGTAACAGGACTAGATTCAGACAGACAAATTACAGGACATGTACAGAAGATTACAGGACACAGATACAGAGACAGACAGGTTACAGGACACAGGGATACAGACAGAATGATTACAGGACACAGATACAGACAGGACAGATTACAGGACACAGATACAGTACAAAGACAACAGATTACAGGTCAGATACAGACAGACAGATACAGGGAACAGATACAGAACAGATTTACAGGACACAGATACGACAGTCAGATTACAGGACACAGTTACAGACAAGATTACTGGACACAGATACAGAACAGACAGATTACAGGACACAGTTACAGTCAGATTACAGGACACAGATACAGACAAACCTAGATTACAGGACACACAGGTCTTTCCTGACAGTGACGTGTGTCTGTGGCGGTCACTAACCCTTATTTTCTACATTGGCTTCATTTTCTGCCCTCAGTCAACTTCGTTCTGAAAGCTACAAATGACACATGTATGTTTGAACTTTGGTTGCTTCTAGGGACATGGGTGCTTGATGGATTTAGTGTTTATGATTTAGATTGAGGAATAGTCGGGTATTTATTTTATTACCACAGACAATCATTTCTTTGTTTCATTTTTTTTTAGACTCCATCTTGATTGGCGTGAATGAATCATAGATCCCAGCAAACAGTTCGTCGGGAACAAACCGGTCATATTCCATTTGCTACCTTTCCAAGTCTGAAGCAGACGGACAGAATGATTATGGTCAGGTATTAAAGCTCTGGATACCAGTTGTTCCTATGTGAAGAGGGATCTCCTCCATCCAGTTCCAGACAGCAGATACAGGAAAGGAAGGCGGACATAGTCTTAAATCTTGCATTTGTGTGCCCAGCTCATCTGTGTCGACGGATTTCGACAGCGAGAAGTTTTGAACACCTTAAAAATAATAGATTGCAATGAAAGTATCAGATGTGAAAGGTGAGCGTACACTGTTTTCACTCAGTCTTGCTGTATTACTAATACCACCATACTGTTGTTAAGATTCAACCTGTTTGTGTGAATTAAGTCTGATCCTGCCCACAGCTAGTGTTGTACAGTGATGTCATCATGTCTGAACCAGGTCTTATCTAACATCCATCAGTGATGTCATCAAGACTGAACAGTCACATCAAAACGTCTCAGTGATGTCCCATCAAGGACTGAACCAGTCACATCAAACATCAGCAGTGATGTCATCAGACTGAACCAGTCACAATCAAACGGTCAGGCTGGGATGTCATCAAGACTGAACAGTCAACATCATACATCAGTATGATGTCATCAAGACTGAACCAGTCATATCTAACATCATCAGTTATGTCATCAAGACTGAATAAGAATATAATAATAACCAGTTCACATCAAACATCAGCAGTGATGTCATCAAGACTGAACAGTCACATCAAACATCAGCTGTGATGTCAACAAGACTGACAGTCACATCAAACATCAGCAGTGATGTCATCAAGACTGAAAAAAAACAGTCACATCCAACATCTGCAGTGTTGTCTTCAAGACTGAACCAGTCACATCAACATCAGCTTGAGGTCATCAGCAATGTGCCAGTCACATCAAACATCCAGCTTGATGTCATCAGCAATGTGCCAGTCCACATCAAACATCTGCAGTTGCAGCAGTGATGTCGTCAAGAATGATGCTGTCAAAGAAAGCCTCATGAGTGATGGGTGGCAGAAGCACAACAGAGTTTTCATGGTGATGGCGGCATGTGATACGTCAGCGCTATATCCATGTCAAGTAAAGATAGAGGACAGGAGCACACCAGCAGATGATGAACAGGTTTGGAAAACTACTGTCCTCCATTGCAGTAGAACTTTTTAAAAATTTTTTTTTGCACTTGTTCATTATGACGATTTATTTTGGTCAAGTAATTTTTAGTCTTGAGGGCACTTGACTGCTAGTTAAGTCCCCCAACAAAAAACAAATTTTGAAATAAAAACAATAAAAGCAGTGCCCCTCCTCCCCTCATTGCTTTCAAAGTAAACACCCTTCCCCTCTCCTTTCCACCTACATTCCTCCTCCCTCAGTTCCAAATGCTATCTGTTTCAAATATGCGCCTCTTGATTTGGAGGTTTCATCTCTTACAGAAGATAATCAGTGGGTTTCCGGTATGTTCAGTCATTGTGTAAGGCCTTTTCCTGAAAGTGAAATTGTAATGTGAGGTGTTGTGACAGTGTGTAGGTATCATGGTTTCTTTATAATGAAGATGATGTGGTCACGCCATGGAGGACCAAATCAGGAACGAATGGTGATGCAATGGCTGAATTGAAGTCTGACAGTGATGGCCGTGAATATTCTGTTTGCCCCAAAGTGAGTGTTGGCTGGACTATGCATGTATGGTCAATCAAAAACAATCACCTGTGCAATATGAAAGAAAAACAAACTCTGAAGCCATATTGATTAGCCAGAGAAGATAAAGATATAAAGTGGATTAAAGTTCCATAACCTTTTTCTATTGATTTCTTTTTCTCCCACTTCATATGGATGGAAAAATGGGGGAACTAGGGCAGTGGTGTGTGTGTGTGTGGGTGTGTGTGTGTGTGTGTGTGGTGTTGTTGTGTGTTGTGTGTGTGTGTGTGTGTGAGAACAATAAAAGGGCATTCTGGCCTCCCCAGCCCGCTCTTACCGAGCGGCTGACGCCAGAATGCCCCTTTTATTGTTCTCTGACAAGTAAAAGACTTCATCAATGGAATAAATTGATAATCCATCACTCATTTTTTCATAAACAAAAAATAACGATTTTTTACCAAAAAACATACTATGTATGGCTTGGCTGACACTGTGAAAGCAAGATAATTACGGGGGCTGTAGATTGTAGCAGGCTATATCAGACCGTGCATGTCGGCGTCGACACGACCGTAATTAGAGGCCAAAGGGCTGCGCCAGCACACCTGATATGCTTGCCACCATCCACTGTATTAGGTCTGCACAATGTTTCGACCAAGTGGACAACAGTGTGTTAACACTTGTGATGCGCTGTTGAAACTTCCTGTCACAAAAAGTTTCGATCACGGGAGTGTGACAAGATTGCTCTGACCGTGACAGGAAGTTAAGAGAGAGTCGTACCAGGAAAGGCATTAGTATTGCAGTATGTGATGCAATGCTAGGTAAGTAGTTAATGTTACGTAAGTCTAGAAAATGATCGGAGTGCTTTGTTTGCCAGTGCTAATTTAAACCCTTGTAGATAAGGTTGTAGTCAAAAATGGAAATGGAAACTGCTAGTGCTCCGCTTGAACAGACTTCTACTTCTCAAGTGAAGATTAATCCTGCGTTCATCGGTGTTATATTATTTAGCAACTGTTGCAACTTCCCAGACAGTTTCAAAACAAAATAAGAGCAAGGATACATAAAAAACAAACTGAATTAGAAAAATGAACACAAATAGAAGGAGATAAAGAAAGGACTTGGGTTGCAAACTGAACTCTTAAAAACTGTTGAATTGGTAATTGCATGACATAGAAAAGGAAGTCAAGGAGTTGAAAGCAACTTTAAAACAAGTGCAGGGAGCGTGATTCATCATGACGAGTAGGGGACAGTTAAGGTAAGTTATTATTTTAATTTGTAGTTTGTTTTTAAAATTATAGCATGTAAATGTTTGTTTTTTTGTGACTGTTTTTCACTTCCAAATGTTTGTTTGTAAATAATCGTTTTTTTTTTGGTTTCGTTTGTTTAATACTCCACCATACTGAGCAAAAGCGTCCCTTGTGAACAAAACACATCCGTCTGCATTGAAACCACGTAGGCTGGATACTGTATTAGCTGAATTGCAACCTCCGGGCGGGGATCGCGTGTCCGAAGCAAAGCTAATCATTTCTGCTAGCAGTAAAGAATTTGCCACATGCACACACTCAAGTCACTTATAAGTTTTTACTCAGCCATCCTTACGTTATTCAAGTCACTTCTAAGTTTGTGATCAAGTCACTCAAGTCTTAATTAAGTCATCCTTAAGTACAGCTAAGTTCTTATTCACTTTATCTCAAGTCTTTACTTAAGTATCCCTAAGTAACTTATAAGTTTTGATCAAGTCACCTCAAAGTTCTTAAATTAAGTCATCCTTTAAGTACAGCCAGATCTTATTCAGTTATCTTATACTATTCAAAAAAAAATACAATCTGTTGTTTTTGTCTTAAATAGTTGATGCTACTATAGTTAAACACCGCCTCAAAAAACGCGTCATCGTCGTGGATGTCTTGCTCAGCGTCATTGGCGCGAGATCGGTCGGCATAGATCTTAATGAAGTTCTTACTGTAAGCATCCGCATTGATTTACCAATTCTGGTCTAGGGAATTGTCTTTTATAGACTCCATGTCTTTATTTATTGACTTCACATTTTAAACAATTAATAATCCGCCATGGTCTTTTTTTATCAAAAAAACAAAAAATTTTAAAATTATGTTCTTAAAATATTATTGCATCTGAAATGGACACACAATTGATCTTTTGTTGTTGGCGGTTATTTCTAGCATACTTTTGTGTGTCGGATTTTTTTTTGGATTTTGTATTTAGTGGCAGAGCTGTTTTGGACTGCTTTGGGTTTTTGGAGTCTTTGTTTATTATAATTTTATAACCGTATTAACCGCTCCAACAGCAGCAAGGGCGCTAAAAATGACAACAGTTTAAGTTCATATGCCATGAAGGCTTTGGTGCTGTAGGCCTGAATACTTGTTCTTGTTCTGGTGTTTTTATAGCGGGGATTGAATCAAACTGTTGGCGGTGGCGCGCGTTATGTTTCATTGTTGAGCTATATTCTGTGATTGCAACTTTAATTTTTTTTGTTTGTTCACTCTGCTAATTATTTTTCCTGCTTTAAGCGTCCAGGATGAGGCTACTTACTCTTACTTTTCCACTGTATTCAATGTTTTCTGATTCTGCTGATTTCTGGCTCGGTCATTTTGAAGGGAAGTAAATCTATATTGATTAAAAGTAATTTAATCCCATGATTAATGGTGACAGTAATGTTCCAAATCATGTAGTATAGATCACATTCCTAGAGATTCTAATGTCTTTGTTCTAAAACTGGATCCTGCGTTAAATCATACATAAATATTGTTCAGAATCAATAGGTGCCAAATCTACTAACTAGTTTAGTGTACAAACTAAGAACGTTTGTCCTACACTTTTTACCATTCTTGATCCTAGTTGCGCTTCATACTGTTATGATCTTTATAATGTCTAGTGGCGACATCTGTTGAATTTGTTCTATGACTGAATTATTTCGAGGAAACTGTTTTGTTTTTCCACATGCTGCCAAGGATACAGTCCTTTCTTTTTTGGGCATAATAGCTTTGGTCTTCAATTGGTCATTTGTATTCATAGGTTCAGAAATGTTTGTAGATCATCGAGTGTTCATGTTTTATTACTAAATATAATTATTATTTTGTTTTTCCAAATGAGTACGAAAAGATGTTACTAATCTTGTTTACATTCTGCTGGTATTGGTGGTCTAAGTATAGGATAACACAATGCTTGGATAAAAAGCTTGTTAAAGGAAATTTAAAAGCGGATCTTGGCAAACTAGACTTTGAGGAATTCGGCAAAGCTGATTGCTATAATTGAGCTTCGTTTGCTACAAAGATTTTCTAGTTAAGCAGGGAATATTCCAGGACAGTATAAATATGTATAATAAAAATACATTTATAAAATGGCTTCATCGTAATGATTGATAGGCGGGTGTGGTTAATGCGCTTGCTTATAGCGGAATTAAATTACGCGGTTTTAGTAAACTAGGGATGACGGGGAGAGCCCCCTCCCAACAAAGCTATGGAGCAACTAGCGCTGCACAAGATAACTATGGAAAAGCAGAGAATGAGCAGTTAGATTTTATTAATGACAAGAAACTGAAAAAACAGGACATGCAGCTTACAAATTTAAAAAGATGTTGACCAGGCAATAAATGAATATTATCTTGTAACAGGCAAACCAATCGTGGACATTGCCCCACCAAAATTCAGTGCTTTTATCGCCTTCAGAAAAAAAAAGATGCAAGATCGTGTTTGTTATCTTTGGAATGACGTGTGTATTTGTTGCACATAATATTGGCTGAATAAAAATGAACAAAATCTTTTTCCTTCCAAAGGATATTGGAGGAATCACGGAATATAAAAAAGCTTAAGCCAAGCAGCGGAGTCATGTGAACAAAAACAGACAAGGACCATGAGTTATCTAAAACAGCGATTGGCAAATTTATCTCCTGCACTAGACGAATACAGAGGACCACACTTTGTGAACACAACACCAACGACACCTTCAAATGGACCTTCGATAGTTCCCATGATACGATTAGACGAAAAGATTTAAGTACACACTACAGTCATTGACATAGCTTCAGATACAAAGATGCGGAACCATTAAACAAAAGAGTGCTTCTGCTGTTGCTGGGGTTGCCATACTACTGCTATCCAGCGGGCGCTAACTTATCCTCGCATGATTCAAGTCGATTATGGAAAAGAATTTAAAGGTCTGAGTGAATCAATTATTGTTAAAACATTAGAGTTACCATTAGAGAGGCATTCCGGAGTTCACAGGATCACAGGCTTTAGTTGAACATTTAACAAAACAGTTATCTGAAAGACTTTTTGCTTCCAGTATCACCAGTGAGCTGCATTGACAATTCTTGAATCACAGAAATGGGTTAGAAGACTGCCTCAAGTTTGCGCGCATTGAATAATGAGAATTTAAAGGACTAAAACCCGTACAAGCAATCAAAAACAAACAATTAAATGTTGATTGAAGGTGAGTCTTCATCCGGCAAAACTAGTGCCATGTGGTTTGAAAGTAAAGGTACCTTTATTTACCGGGGAAGCAGAGGGGACACTCGCCATCAGGGGCAACGATCCGTTTGGTGTTGATCCAATGAATGAAAGAATTGTAATTTTTAAATGAATCCGCCGTGTGCTATCAATTTCGAGAAACTGACACAACAAAACAACAGCTCCTCAAGATCTATTGTGAAGGATGAACTGCAGATATTCCCACCAGACCAAGTTCCGCTTTAATTATTTACGTAAATATATTTGAGGTTAAAAAGGAAGCTCGAAGGGAAGCGCAGGATACATGATGATTAAATGAAAAGACCTTAGAATTGATTCGGGAATATATGGATATGATTTTGCTGTTAAAGAACAATGCAAGGATTCATCAGCAAATGGCCGCATGCATCCAGATCACCTACAACACAAGATCCCAAATTTGTTTTTCAGCATAAAGATATCTTGAATGATAACAAAAATTCAAGCACATCAAGCAAACATGAGAAAAATTTTTCTAAATTGGATTTTGATTTGATTGAGCTTCAAGATAACGTTGAGGAAAAACTATGATATTATTGAGGATAAATATGAAGGACGAAGATATAATTATGTTGTTCTCAATGTCCGATCTGCATATGAATAATCGGATTAACTAAAAACACACGTTTTTGCGTTTTGTTCTATTCTAATGACTTCTTTGTTACAAACCGTTGTGTTGATCTCATGTAGGATTAGATCGCAGTTTACGTTGTCTTGATGAAAAGTATGTTTATTGAAATTGCTTTTTGTAAGTTGTCATGTGTTATGTTTGACTGCACAACACTGCGAGATATTCCTTTTGGCTTTTTTATGGTTTCTCCTGGTCGAAATACTGTACATTTTCGACCTTTAAACCAAGAAACTCCTTAATACCCATCCAGATAATTCATCCTTTCATCTTTTCTAAACCTTCTTATTACGGGTGAATGTAAAGAGAAATCTATTTAGGGTAATCAGATGTATCATACCATCCCACATGCCTTTTAGTACTTCTAATTCCATGTCTTTATAGTTTTCTCAGTAGGGATTAACTATACAAAACTATCCGTATCTGTGTTAAGCACTCTGACTCAGGATACACGGGTTTAAGTAGTCCATAAGAAATTTAACATCAAAAAGTTTGATAATTTAAAACAGTAAACCAATAAATACAGGTTTTGTCTCAATTTGACTTTCTTTTTTTTTCATTCTTATGCCAAAAAAGGTGATCATGAAATTCTTCTAACGTCCTGATAATTTTGATTATTGAAGTCAGCTTAATTGCCTGTTCTCTCTGGTGACCAATCTGCCATCTTTTCGCTTGTGCGGATTTTCCATAGTCTTTCAAAACAGATGTTGTTCATCGGCTTGAAAAAGTCTTTTTTCCTGAAGCATCTGTGGATTTTGTTCTAAGATCAGTGTTCTTGTGATGTATGGTTCCTGAACTGTTCAAGCTAATTACGGGCTGTAATTGTACAGGCTATATCAGACCGGCCTGTCGGCGTCCGACACCGCCCGTAATTAGAGGCCACACGGGCTGCCGCCAGCACACCTGAATGCTTGCCACAATCCACTGTAATTAGGTCTGCACAATGTTTCGACCAAGTGGACAACAGTGTGTAACACTGTGATGCGCTGTTGAAACTTCCTGTCAAAAAAGTTTTCGAACAGGGAGGTGTGACAAGATTGCTCTGACCGTGACAGAAGTTAAGAGAGAGTCGGACAGGAAAGGCATATGTATTGCAATATGTGATGCAATGCTAGGTAAGTAGTAATGTTACTAAGTCTAGAAAATGACGGAGTGCTTTGTTTGCCAGTGATATTTAAACCCTTGTAGATAGGTTGTAGTCAAAAAATGGAAACTGAAACTGCTAGTGCTCCGCTTGAACAGCCTTCTACTTCTCAAGTGAAGATTAATCCTTGCGTTCATCGTGTTTATAATTATTTAGCAACTGTTGCAACTTCCCAGACAGTTTCAAAAACAAAACTAAGAGCAAGGATACATAAAAAACAAACTGAATTAGGAAAAATGAAAACAAATAGAAGGAAGATAAAAGAAAGACTGCGTTTGCAAACTGAACTCTTAACAACTGTTGAAATGGAAATTGATGACATAGAAAAGGAAGTCAAGGAGTTGAAAGCAACTTTAAAACAAGTGCAGGGAGGTGATTCATCTGACGAGTAGGGGACATTTAAGGTAAGTTTATTATTATAATTTGTAGTTGTTTTTAAAATTATAGCATGTAAAAAATGATTGTTTTTGTGACCTGTTTTTTTCCAACTTCCCACATGTTTGTTTGTAAATAATCGTTATTTTTTTGGTTTCGTTTGTTTAAATACTCCACCATACATAGCAAAAAGCCGTTCCCTGTGAACAAACACATCCGTCTGCATTGAAACCGTAGCTGTGATACCTGTAATTAGCTGAATGCAACCTTCGCGGGCGGGGATCGCGTGACCGAAGCAAAGCTAATCATTTCTGCTAGCAGTAAAGAATATGCCCACATGCACACACTCAAGTCACTTATAAGTTTTTACTCAAGCCATCCTTAAGTTCTTTCAAGTCACTTCTAAGTTTTTGATCAAGTCACCCTCAAGTTCTTAAATTAAGTCATCCTTTAAGTACAGCTAAGTTCTTATTCAAGTTATCCTCAGTTCTTACTTAAGTCATCCCTAAGTAACTTCTAAGTTTTTGATCAAGTCACCTCAAGTTCTTAAATTAAGTCATCCTTTAAGTACAGCCAAGTTCTGTATTCAAGTTATCTTATAATTATCAAAAAAAATACAATCTGTGTTTTTGTCTTAAATAGTAGATGCCTAATATAGTACACACACGCCTCAAAAAACGCGTCATCGTCGAGGATGTCTTGCTCAGCGTCATTGGCGCGAGATCGTCGGCATAGATCTTAATGAAGTTCTTACATCGTAAAGCAACCGCATTGATTACAATTCTGTCTATGGAAATGTCTTTTATAGACTCCATGTCTTTATTATTGACTTCATCATTTTAAACAAATAATAATCCGCCATGGTCTAATTTTTATCAAAAAAAACAAAAAATTTTAAAATTAAGTTCTTAAAATATTATTGCATCTGAAATGGATCAAAATGATCTTTGTTGTTGGCGGTTCTAGCATACTTTTGTGTTCGGATTTGTATTTAGTGGCAGAGATTGTTTGGACTGCTTTGGTTTTTGGTGTCTTTGTTTATATATTTTATAACCGTAATAACCGCTCCCAACAGCAGCAAGGGCGCCAAAAATGACAACAGTTTTTAAGTTCAATATTCCATGAAGGCTTTGGTGCTGTAGGCCTTGAATCAACTTGTTCTTGTTCTGGTGTTTTTATAGCCGGCATTGAAACAACTGTTGGCGTTGGCGGCGTTATGTTTTCATTATGAGCTATATTCTGTGATTGCAACTTTAATTTTTTTTGTTTGTTTCCACTCTGCTAATTTTTTTCCTGCTTTAACGCGTCCAGGATGAGGCTACTTACTCATCACTTTCTCCACCTGATTCAATGTTTTCTGATTCTGCTGATTTCTGGCTCGGTCATTTTGAAGGGAAATAAAATCTATATGATTAAAAGTAATTAATCCCATGATTAATGGTGACAGTAATGTTCCAAATCTGTAGTATAGATCACATCCTAGAGATTCTAATGTCTTTGTTAAAACTGGATCCTGCGTTAAATCATACATAAAATCTTGTTCAGAATCAATAGGTGCAAATCTACTAACTAGTTTAGTGTACAAACTAAGAACCGTTTGTCCTACACTTTTTACCATTCTTGATCCTAGTTGCGCTTCATACCTGTTATGATACTTTATAATGTCTTGTGGCGACATCTGTTGAATTTGTTCTATGCTGAATTCATTTCCGAGGAACTGTTTTGTTTTTTCCACATGCTGCCAAAGAATACAGTCTTTCTTTTTTTGGCATAATAGCTTGGTCATCAAATTGGTCATTTGTAATCATAGGTTCAGGAATGTTTAGTAGATCATCGGTGTTCATGTTTTATTACTAAATATAATTATTATTTTGTTTTTTCAAAATGAGTACCGAAAAGACTGTTACTAATCTTGTTTACCATTCTGCTGTTATTGGTGGTCTAAGTATAGGATACACAATGCTTGGTAAAAGCTTGTTAAGAATTAAACCAGCGGATCTTGGCAAACTAGACTTTGAGGATTCGGCAAAGCTGATTGCTATCATTGCAGCTTCGTTTGCTACAAAAGATTTTCTAGTTAAGCAAGGAATAATTCCAGACAGTATAAATATGTAAAATAAAAAATACATTTATAAAAATGGCTTCACTCGTAATGATGATAGGCGGCGCTGTGGTTAATGCGCTTGCTTTTAGCGGAAGTAATTACGCGTTTAGTAAACTACGGGATGACGGCGAGAGAAAAAGACATAACAAAGCTATGGAGCAACTAGCAGCTGCACAAGATAACTATGAAAAGCAGAGAATTGAGCAGTTAGATTTTATTAATGACAAACTGAAAAAACAGGACATGCAGCTTACACATTTAAAGATGTTGACCAGGCAATAAAAGAATATTATCTTGTAACAGGCAAACCAATCGAGACATTGCCCCCACCAAAATTCAGTGACTTTTATCAGCCATCAGAAAAACAAAAGATGCAAGAAATCGTGTTTGTTATCTTTGGAATGACCGTTGTGTATTTTTGTTGCACATAATATTGGCTGAATAAAAATGAACAAAATCTATTATTCACCAAAAGGATATTGGAAGGGAATCACGGCAATAAAAAAGCTAAGCCAAGCAGCGGAGTCAGTGAACAAACAGCAAAGGAATGGTTATCTAAACAAGCGATTTGGCAAATTTATCTACCTGCACCTAGACGAATACAGAGACCACACTTTGTGAACACAACACCAAACGACACCCATCAAATGGACCTTCTATATTTACCCCATGATACGATTAGACGAAAAAGATTTAAGTACACACTCACAGTCATTGACATAGCTTCAAGATACAAAGATGCGGAACCATTAACACAAAAGAGTGCTTCTGCTGTTGCTGTTGCCATACAACTGATATACCAGCGAGGCCCGCTAACTTATCCTCGCATGATTCAAGTCGATGATGGAAAAGAATTTAAAGGTCGAGTGAATCAATTATTGTTAAAACATAGAGTTACCATTAGAAGAGGCATTCCAGGAGTTCACAGATCACAGGCTTTAGTTGAAAACTTTAACAAACAGTTATCTGAAAGACTTTTTGCCTACCAGTATCACAGAGAGCTGATTGACAATTCTTGCAACACAGAAAGGGTTAGAAGACTGCCCTCAGTTTTGCGCGCAATGAATAATGAAGAATTTAAAGGACTAAAACCAGTACAAGCAATCAAAAAACAAACATAAATGTGTTGAAGCAAGAGCCATAAGTGTTG